>OZ024743.1:143728456-143730956 GCA_964016885.1 Eledone cirrhosa | reverse complement strand
ATATATATCTTTTTATATATATATATATATATCTTTTTATATATATATATATATATATCTTTATATATATATATATATATATATATATATATATATATATATATATATATATATATATCTTTTTATATATATATATATATATCTTTTTATATATATATATATATATATATCTTTTTATATATATATATATATATATATCTTTTATATATATATATATATATATATATCTTTTATATATATATATATATATATATATCTTTTTATATATATATATATATATATATATCTTTTATATATATATATATATATATATCTTTTTATATATATATATATATATATATATATATATCTTTTATATATATATATATATATATATATATCTTTTTATATATATATATATATATCTTTTTATATATATATCTTTATATATATATATATATATCTTTATATATATATATATATATATATATATCTTTTTATATATATATATATATATATATATATATCTTTTTATATATATATATATATATCTTTTTAAATATATATATATATATATATATCTTTTTAAATATATATATATATATATATATATCTTTTTAAATATATATATATATATATATATATCTTTTTAAATATATATATATATATATATATATCTTTTATATATATATATATATATATATATATATATATCTTTTTATATATATATATATATATATATCTTTTTATATATATATATATCTTTATATATATATATATATATATATATATATCTTTTTATATATATATATATATCTTTATATATATATATATATATATATATATCTTTTTATATATATATATATATATATCTTTTTATATATATATATATATATATCTTTTTATATATATATATATATATCTTTTTATATATATATATATATATATATATATCTTTTTATATATATATATATATATATATATCTTTTTATATATATATATATATATATATATTTTATATATATATATATATATATATATATATATATATATATATCTTTATATATATATATATATATATCTTTTTATATATATATATATATATCTTTTTATATATATATATATATATCTTTTTATATATATATATCTTTATATATATATATATATATATCTTTTTATATATATATATATATATCTTTTTATATATATATCTTTATATATATATATATATATCTTTATATATATATATATATATATATATATATATCTTTTTATATATATATATATATATATATCTTTTATATATATATATATATATATATATATATATATCTTTATATATATATATATATATATCTTTTTATATATATATATATATATCTTTTTATATATATATATCTTTATATATATATATATATATATATATCTTTTTATATATATATATATATATCTTTTTATATATATATCTTTATATATATATATATATATATATATCTTTATATATATATATATATATATATATATATCTTTTATATATATATATATATATATATATATATATATATATATATATATATCTTTTTATATATATATATCTTTTTATATATATATATATATATATATCTTTTATATATATATATATATATATATATATCTTTATATATATATATATATATATATATATCTTTATATATATATATATATATATATATATATCTTTTTATATATATATATATATCTTTTTATATATATATATCTTTATATATATATATATATATATATATCTTTTTATATATATATATATCTTTTTATATATATATATATATATATATCTTTTTATATATATATATATATATCTTTTTATATATATATATATCTTTTTATATATATATATATATATATCTTTTTATATATATATATATATATCTTTTTACATATATATATATATATATCTTTTTATATATATATATATATATCTTTTTACATATATATATATATCTTTATATATATATATATATATATATATATATATATATATATATATATATATATCTTTATATATATATATCTTTATATATATATATATATATATATCTTTATATATATATATATCTTTATATATATATATATATATATATATATATATATATATATCTTTATATATATATATATCTTTATATATATATATATATATATATATATATATATATCTTTTATATATATATTATATATATTTTATATATATATATCTTTTATATATATATATATATATATATCATTATATATATATATACATATATATATATATATATCTTTTTATATATATATATATCTTATTATATATATATATACATATATATATATATATATACATATATATATATATCTTTATTATATATATATATATACATATATATATATATATATCTTTTTATATATATATATACATATATATATATATATATCTTTTTATATATATATATATCTTTATATATATATATATACATATATATATATATCT
>OZ024743.1:143710956-143723456 GCA_964016885.1 Eledone cirrhosa | reverse complement strand
TTATGCAGAGCGTGCATTTTCTTGTTCCTCTTGCATATTCTTTAGATTGGTTCAAAATTGACCAATCCAATTTATATTGGATACCTTGGTCTTTCAAATCCCATATTCTGCTAGCCAGAGCTGTTGTGAATCTTTTTTCTGGATGTCGAAAGGATGCGACATGTGAGTAATAACGCGTTTTGAATTTTCTTGTGTCATACCCACATATCGTTCACTGGTGGCTGGTTGGTTGTCACTTTAGCCGCATATACAATGGCCTTGGTGTTGCATTTACCTTGTAATAGGCATTCACTTTTGACTCTGCAGGAGCAATTTTGATGTTCTCTATGTGATTTTTTGTTGATGATATAATATTTAATAGGGGGACCGCAGGAGTAGCTAATTTTGACACAGTTTCTATTAAAGATCTTATAGTATCTATGTGTTCTAGGGAAATGTTTATCTAAGAGTTCTATGAATTTTTTGCCTACATTAATTTTAACTGCTAGAGAGTAGGGGGGGGGGACCAGATTATTTTTCTTTTCCTGTTTTTATGTTTAATAGAGTTAGTATAGTTGGGTATGTATTTAATCGGTTCGCTAAATCCGCTATTTTGGAGGGCTTTATTATAGTAGGGGGATGCCTTATTAAAAATAGCTTCTGAGGAAGAGAGGGTGGAGATCCTACGGCTAATATTAGGGATAAGGTTTTTAAAAACTATAGGAGGATGGCAAGAGCCTTTATCTTTATATTTTAAATTTTCATTAGGTTTATGGTATGGTTTATAAGAAGCAGTAGGCAAATCTAGGTTTATATCTAGGAAATTAACATTAGAAAGGTTAGTGTCAATAGTAATTTTAAGATTGAAACTAGCAAAGGTTTTTATTAAGTCTTTCCTTAATCTATCTAAGTTATGGCCTATGGTGGTATGGGAAAGTATTAGACCATCGTCGCGATAAAGTCGAAAAATATGGTGAGGGAATTTTTCTTTAAGTGTGTGTAGGAGGAATAGACCGACTAAATCACAAACATCAGCACTATCAAAAGAGCCCATTGAGACATTGAATTGGCTCTCTGGGTTAGATATTTTTACCCAAGTGTCATTATCAGTAAAGAGTAGAGTGTTTCTAGCGTGCAAGATGACATTCTCTTCAATATCAGAGATATTGGTAAACTTTCTAGCGAAATTTAAAGCTTTCGCTTATCAGAGATATTGGTAAACTTTCTAGCGAAATTTAAAGCTTTCGCTAAAAGAGTCTGAGTAATAGATGGGTAGAAATCTACAATGTCAAATTGGGTGAACCTAGAACTATTTTTATCTTTAATATTATTAAACCAATGTACTACGGAAGAGCTAGTTATCCATTGGAGTAATTTAGACTTACTTCTAATGTGTGTGTTTATATTATTTAAGATCTTTTTGCTGGCAAGACCAATATCAGTCTTAGCAGGGTTGATTAATCTACAACTGGGACGATTAATAAAGTCGGGTTTGTGATCTTTAAGGGTGATATATTCATTTCGTTTAGCAAGTTTTTCTGTCCTATTATCTATTTTTAAAGAAAGTTTTTCTGTCCTATTATCTATTTTTAAAAAACCTATATGAAGTTCATAATAATTTACACGATCAACTATTAATAGATAATATCACCTCTAAATACCAAATAGCTAATATAAACACGTATCATAATATAAATAAGGAAGCTAAAGAATTAGCTGTTTCTTTAAAAATAGATAATAGGACAGATTACTTACCTAATATCTTCACTTTCCACTTTTTACTTCCCTATTTTCTTTACTACCTGTAGAAGTCACTTGCGTTTTCCACACCAGAAATTTTCTGTTATTTCGCAGCCAATTTTATATTTTTATATTTGTACTGACTTATTCATAAGGCTGCTTTACAAAGAGTATCTATGTGTCTGAGCGTCTTTATGTGTGTATACTTTATGTATATGTACATGAACGCCTCCGTATGTGCGCCTGCGTGCGTGCGTATATGTATGTGTATGTGTGTGTGTTTTTATATCTGTGTTTTTACATCTATGTTTTTTTTACATTCTTATTTTTATGTGTGTGCTTGTAAGCGGGTCAATGTGCATGAATGTATATATGCGTGTATGTGTGTATGTATGTATTGTATGTACGGGTGTGTATGTGTGCGTGTGTATATATATATATATATATATATATATATATATATATATATATATATATATATATATATGTATATGTATATATGTGTGTGTATACAGTCGCGTGTGATTAGATATACATGGGGCGATATGTATGTATGTATATATGTGCATCCTGTGTGTGTATGTACGCTTGCATACGCTTTTGTCTGCACGTATTGCGTGTATATATATATATTTTTATAGATATATGTTTCTCATATATGTGTATGTACGCGTGTACCTTGTTTGTTTTCTTTTCTTTTCTCTTCTCTAGTGTTAATTGACTATTTTCTCTTTCATTTAAATATTGTTCCATTTTTATAAATATATCGAGAATGACACTTTCTTTAAACTATTACACTCCCTTACCCCTTTATCTTCAGCATATAAGTAATCGCGCGTGTATGTGTGTTTATACGCATGCCTTCATATTCTTATATGTATCTAACACCCTATTTCTGTATAGATGTCAACCAGATTTTCAATTTATTTTCAACTTATATTATATCGGTATTTGTGGTTACATATACACAAATATACTTGCCCTCATATATATATTTACGCACACACTTTCACCATACACACGCATTTGTACATGCATACATATGTACATTTGTGAGTGTATATACATACATATACACACACCTAACTATATTTCCTTATATATTTTTTTATATATTTTATATGTCTATTGCATTATTTTTATTTATATATATATTTTTTTTTTTGCATTTCTTGAGGAGACTTTCCAAATATTTCACTATGTTTTATATTGCCTCGTCCGACGAACGAATGTAGACGTTTCTTTCGTATTCGTCTTATTCGGGAAACCTCTGGTAATGAGGTAATTATATTTTATTGTTTATTATACATTAAATTTTGCTCTGGTACTTACATAGAGCACTCTTCACTCCTATGACTTTTTCAACGCAAACTTCAATACCTATATATATATATATATACCTATATATATATATATATATCTTTATATATATATATATATATATATATATATATATATATATATGTATATATATCTTTATATATATATATATATATATATATATATATATATATCTTTATATATATATATATATATATATATATCTTTATATATATATATATATATCTTTATATATATATATATATCTTTATATATATATATATATCTTTATATATATATATATATCTTTATATATATATATCTTTATATCTTTATATATATATATATCTTTATATATATATATATATATATCTTTATATATTTATATATATATATATATATCTTTATATATATATATATATATATATCTTTATATCTTTATATATATATATATCTTTATATATATATATATATATCTTTATATATATATATATATATATATATATATATATCTTTATATAAATATATATATATATATCTTTATATCTTTATATATATATATATATATATATCTTTATATATATATATATATATATATATATCTTTATATATATATATATATATATATATATATATATATATATATATCTTTATATATATATATATATATATATATATATCTTTATATATATATATATATATATATATATATATATATATATTATATATATATATATCTTTATATATATATATATATCAACTTTTCAAATAGAAGTCGAAGTTGAAAGGTATGTCGAATCTATCTATTTATAAGACTGTTTATATTGTATTTTGTCTGAAGAAGGCATAACATATTTTTAATATGATATCCCTGAAAAATATATAATGAAATAAATATGGTTTTATAAATATAGTTTCCATTTATTTAATATCGTAAATATACTCCAAATACTTGTTGAGTGCTTTTATATCAGTTATAAATATTTACTCGTTGTTAACCAACAATTTAAATAAAACTTTGCATATATCTTTATATATATATATATATATATCTTTATATATATATATATATATATATATATATATATATCTTTATATATATATATATATATCTTTATATATATATATATATATCTTTATATATATATATATCTTTATATATATATATATATCTTTATATATATATATATATCTTTATATATATATATATATATTTTTATATATATATATATATATATATTTATATATATATATATATATATATGTATATATATATATATATATGTATATATATATATATATATATATATATATATATATATATATATATATATATATATATATATAATATATTTATATATAAGAGGGTGTTAAAGTTTGCTTGAAGCATTGTGAAATGTGTAAAATACGTAGTTAAGAAAGCCACAACAATACAGAGGGAAATCTCGAGGTAGGAAGTGAATGATAGATAGGAGAAACAGGTGAAAGTGAAAATTGAGAGAGACAAAGATGAAAACAAAACAAAGGTAGAAGGGTTACCGTAGTGGAGATTTAATCTCAATATTCGGGCTCACGCCCATCAACGGGGGAAAGTTCCAAAAAGGGGGCGGGGGGAACAGGCCAAGCGGAGAAAGTTGTGATGTCGTTAAGACAGGAATGCCGTTATGGGGAGAAAATTATTTAAAATTTAAACGAGGGAAAGAATGTGCGTGCGCGTGATAGGCTGTGGCAAAAGCTACTGACCAAATGGGTTAAATCAAGAGGGTGCGCTAGCGTGTGAAAGCCGTAAAATATGTGTGTGTAACTGTGTGTGTATAAGTGTAAGTGTGTATATGTGTGAGTGTGTGTGTGTGAAAGATAGTGGGCTGTAGAAGCTGGAAATCAAAGGGTGTGAAAGGTGGTAGGTTGTAAAACATGTGTACGTGTATAAATAGAGATGTGTGTGTGTAAGCGTATGGGTATACATGTGTGTGTAACTGTGTGTGTATATGTGTGAGTGCGTGTGTGTGTGAAAGATGGTGGGCTGTAGAAGCTGGAAATCAAAGGGTGTGAAAGGTGGTAGGTTGTAAAAACATGTGTGCGTGTATAAATATAGATGTGTGTGTGTATGCGTATGGGTATGCATATACGTGCGTGTGTGTGAAGATAGCAGACCGTAGGCTGTGAATGGTCACTATGGTTAAGTTAGCCATGTCAGCTCATTTCTCTAAGCCCGGTTGTTAAGTGGGGGTCTGAGGTTCTTAATAACAAGTGCTTCCTTTATCCTTAAGGATCCTATGCTGCGTTCAGTCGCTAGGACTGTGACCAAGGGTCTACCCTGTGGATTTCCGCATTTAAGGATGTGTTTACGGAAGGAAGATGCGTTGGTGTTGATATGTTCCTTGATACGAACATGTAGGGGTCGGATGGTGCTACCTATGTAAAACTTGTTACATTTATCGCATTGAATCTTATATACGACATAGGTGCGTAGGCAATCTGCCCCCCGTATCGGGCAGTTGCTGAGGGAATACGTCCCATCTGACTCGTCGGGTTTGTTGGAGAGGCATCTTCGCAGCGAAGGTCCTGTGTGGGCCAAATGTATGTCAAGTCCCTCCGTCCGTATGGCCCTGCGGATGGCGATCGTGGTATATTCACTCAGGTGGGGGATTTTAAAGAAGCACCTGCTTTTATTTAAGTTTCTAGTGGGTGTCTGTCTATGGGGTCTGGGGTCTCTAATTCCGTTAATCAGTCGCTTGGGATAACCATTAGATCTGAGTAGATTACGGAATTGCGTGGTATGGGTGAGACCACCCATCGGGTCGCTGCATCTGTTAGTGATCCGTGTCAGTTCATTTAGGACATAGCCTCTCTTAGCGTTGTTGGGGAGGGCTGAGTTGTAATGCACAAATAAGTCCTTGCACGCTGCTTTGCGGTAGAAGGTGGTGTTTATGTCTCCTTCTTCCGAGATGTTGATACGGAAGTCGAGGAGGGTGAGTGACCCGTCTTCTCCTGGGTGTTCGATGGTGAAATCGACGTGATGGTCAGTATCGTTGAAGATTTGGTGAATTTCATTCGCCATCTCACGGGAAGAAGTAAGTATCAGGATGTCATCAACGTATCTGGAGTAGAAGGCGACGGCGTTGGGTTGGCAGGTATTGAGTGCCTTGCGTTCCAGGTGGTCCATGTACGAGATCGCAAGTATGCCGGACAGACTAGAGCCCATAGGTAGCCCAGAGATTTGTTTGTACGTGTGGCCGAGGAAATTGAAGAGTGCATTATCCACAACGAAGGAGAGGAGTTGGTGGATGTCCGTGGGTGTGAGTCCGAAGCAGTGTAAGTTAGATGCTCGGACTCGTTCGGTCAACAGGTCGAAAAGAAAAAAAAAAAAGAAAAAAAAAATCCCCCACCTGAGTGAATATACCACGAACGCCATCCGCAGGGCCATACGGACGGAGGGACTTGACATACATTTGGCCCACACAGGACCTTCGCTGCGAAGATGCCTCTCCAACAAACCCGACGAGTCAGATGGGACGTGTTCCCTCAGCAACTGCTCGATACGGGGGGGGGGGTGCAGATTGCCTACGTACCTATGTCGTATATAAGATTCAATGCGATAAATGTAACAAGTTTTACATAGGTAGCACCATCCGACCCCTACATGTTCGTATCAAGGAACATATCAACACCAACGCATCTTCCTTCCGTAAACACATCCTTAAATGCGGAAACCCACAGGGTAGACCCTTGGTCACAGTCCTAGCGACTGAACGCAGCATCGGATCCTTAAGGATAAAGGAAGCACTTGTTATTAAGAACCTCAGACCCCCACTTAACAACCGGGCTGAGAGAAATGAGCTGACATGGCTAACTTAACCATAGTGACCATTCACAGCCTACGGCCTGCTATCTTCACACACACGCACGTATATGCATACCCATACGCATACACACACATCTATATTTATACACGCACACATGTTTTTACAACCTACCACCTTTCACACCCTTTGATTTCCAGCTTCTACAGCCCACTATCTTTCACACACACACGCACTCACACATATACACACACAGTTACACACACATGTATACCCATACGCTTACACACACACATCTATATTTATACACGCACACATGTTTTACAACCTACCACCTTTCACACCCTTTGATTTCCAGCTTCTACAGCCCACTATCTTTCACACACACACACTCACACATATACACACTTACACTTATACACACACAGTTACACACACATATATATTTACACACACATATTTTACGGCTTTCACACGCTAGCGCACCCTCTTGATTTAACCCATTTGGTCAGTAGCTTTTGCCACAGCCTATCACGCGCACGCGCATTCTTTCCCTCGTTTAAATTTTAAATAATTTTCTCCCCATAACGGCATTCCTGTCTTAACGACATCACAACTTTCTCCGCTTGGCCTGTTCCCCCCCCCCCCCCCCCCTTTGGAACTTTCCCCCGTTGATGGGCGTGAGCCCGAAATATTGGGATTAAATCTCCACTACGGTAACCCTTCTACCTTTGTTTTGTTTTCATCTTTGTCTCTCTCAATTTTCACTTTCACCTGTTTCTCCTATCTATCATTCACTTCCTACCTCGAGATTTCCCTCTGCATTGTTGTGGCTTTCTTAACTACGTATTTTATATTTATATATATATATATATATATATATATATATATATATATATATATTTATATATATATATATTTATATATATATATATTTATATATATATATATATATTTATATATATATATATTTATATATATATATATATATATCTTTATATATATCTTTATATATATATATATATATATATATATATATATCTTTATATATATCTTTATATATATATATATATATATATATATATATCTTTATATATATCTTTATATATATATATATATCTTTATATATATATATATATATATATATATATATATATATATATATCTTTATATATATATATATATATATATATATATATATATATCTTTATATATATATATATATATCTTTATATATATGTATATATATATCTTTATATATATATATATATATATATATATATATATATATATCTTTATAAATTATTAAAAAAATAATGAATAAACAAAGAAACAGTTCCTTATATTAAACAAAAAAAAGTTCATTCTTTTACGATCGTTTCTAGGACATATACGTGTTAGAATTTGTATGCGTATTCAAAAGATCTATGTACAAAATTATACAAACTATCAGAGTGAATATACAAACCTTCACATATATATGCTGTCTTCAGAAATAATCATTATTTCTGAAGACAGCATATATATGTGAAGGTATGTATATTCACTCTGATAGTTTGTATAATTTTGTACATAGATCTTTTGAATACGCATACCAATTCTAACACATATATGTCCTAGAAACGATCGTAAAATAATGAACTTTTTTTGTTTAATATAAGGAACTGTTTCTTTGTTTATTCATTATTTTTTTAATAATTTATCTTGACTCTGTTTTCCGTTTATCTTTCACCGAAAGTGATTTTTGAATGCATCTCTTCTTTTCATGATATCCGGATTACATTGAGTTCTTCATACGGATTGGACACTACCGTAAACTTTTTGGTAGATTTATCTACATACTATATCTTTATATATATATATATATCTTTATATATATCATTATATATATATATATATATATATATTTATATATATATATATATATATATCATTATATATATATATATATATATATCATTATATATATATATATATATATCATTATATATATATATATATATATATCTTTATATATATATATATATATATATATATCTTTATATATATATATATATATATCATTATATATAATATATATATATATATCATTATATATATATATATATATATATATATCTTTATATATATATATATATATATATATATATCTTTATATATATATATATATATATATATATATATATATATATATATATATATATCTTTATATATATATATATCTTTATATATATATATATATATATCTTTATATATATATATATATATATCTTTATATATATATATATATATCTTTATATATATATATGTCTTTATATCTTTATATATCTTATATATATATATATATATATATATATATATATATCTTTATATATATATATATATATATATATATATATATCTTTATATATATATATATATATATATATATATATATATCTTTATATATATATATATATATATATATCTTTATATATATATATATATATATATATATATCTTTATATATATATATGTATATATATATATATATATATATCTTTATATATATATATATATATATATATATATCTTTATATATATATATATATATATATATATATATCTTTATATATATATATATATATATATATATATCTTTATATATATATATATATATATATATATCTTTATATATATATATATATATATATCTTTATATATATATATATATATATATATATATATATATATATATATATATATATATATCTTTATATATATATATATATATATATATCTTTATATATATATATATATATATATATCTTTATATATATATATATATATATATCTTATATATATATATATATATATATATCTTTATATATATATATATATATATATATCTTTATATATATATATATATATATATATATCTTTATATATATATATATATATATATATATATCTTTATATATATATATATATATATATATATATATATATATATATATATATATATATATATATATAGTTATACTTGGGGAGGGTCATATTTGTGTAATATTGCCAGAATTAATAACAGAACACACTCACTGTTTGGTTGGTTTTCGCTTCTGTGTCTTTTATATCGGTAATCTAATTTATTCGGTCCTCAATGTTGCCATTGACTGACCAACAGTCAAAAATAATACAGATACAATATAGACACAAACACATATATATAGTTTATCAAAGTTCTTTCGTTGCACATCTGCAACATCGTCAGTGGTGCTATAGATTCCTCCCGTTGCATTGTATTTCTACGCCATCTTTATTTAGTCTGTTTCTATATTTATTTATTTTTTTGTTTGTTTATTTTATTTTGTCTTCTTTGCGCATGCGTTTGCGTGTGTGTATAGTGTTTTGTTTGATGTGTGTTCGTGATTGGGTGACTGTGTATTGGTTAATGTATTCTATGTTTACTAGTGTGTGTTTATATGTGTTTGTTGTTATTGTGCTTGTGTATGTATTTATTTATTTATTTATTTATCTATTTATTTATTTATTTATACTTTTCTTAGGTCAGTGTTGTTTGTTTGGGCGTTGTTATTCCATTCATTTCTGTTTACGCCCACTTCTTCCATTCATTCTTTCTGTTTACGTCCAAGCGAAACTAGCGCTTCGCGTCGGCCGTAGCGGAATATTTATCGAATATTTCGACAGCGTAATCGCCTAGATATAGTCAACTAAACAGAATTAGGTTTAAAATAAACTAGGAGAAAATAGAATACATTTAAATACCTCTACCATGGTTTCGTCCGTGTTTTGAGTTTTCCAATAATTATGTAATAATTATGTAAACTCGAGCGCCGGATTCTTCAGGAAGCTCGCTCATATCTAGACACTAAATTTTCAAAAGCGATCGCGCCAAGAATTCATTTCAAAATGGCTAAAAATCGTGACTTAGCCGCGGTCAAGTTGAAAGGGGTGTGGTAGTTGCTTACGACTGGTGGCATTTTTGCTAGAAAGCACAGCCCAATACAGCCAAATTTGTATCTCAACCTAGTGGGAGATTATTACATATAAAAGTTTACATATATATATACATACATATACATATACGTGTTTTGCAACCGGTCACTTTGTGGCTCAATGAAAAATTAATAATTTAAACAATATATCTTTCTATATATATATATATATATATAAAGATATATATATATATATATATATATATATATATATATATATATATATAAAGATATATATAAAGATATATATATATATAAAGATATATATATATATACATATATATATATAAAGATATATATATATATATAAAGATATAATTAAAGATATATATATATATATAAAGATATATATATATATATATATATAAAGATATATATATATATATATATATATAAAGATATATATATATATATATATATATATATATTATATATATAAAGATATATATATATATATATATATATATATAAAGATATATATATATATATATATATATATATATATATAAAGATATATATATATATATATATATATATATATATAAAGATATATATATATATATATATATATATATATAAAGATATATATATATATTATATATATATATAAAGATATATATATATATATATATATATATAAAGATATATATATATATATATATATATATATAAAGATATATATATATATATATATATATATATATATATATATATAAAGATATATATATATATATATATATATATATATATATATATATAAAGATATATATATATATATATATATATATATATAAAGATATATATATATATATATATATATATATATATAAAAATATATATATATATATATATATATATATATATAAAATATATATATATATATATATATATATATATATATATATATATATATATATAAAGATATATATATATATATATATTTATATATATATATAAAGATATATATATATATATATCTATATATATAAAGATATATAAAGATATATATATATATATATATATATATAAAGATATATAAAGATTATATATATATATATATATATATATATATATAAAGATATATATATATATATATATATATATATAAAGATATATATATATATATAAAGATATATATATATATATATATATATATATATATATAAAGATATATATATATATATATATATATATATATATAAAGATATATATATATATATATATATATATATATATATATATATATATAAAGATATATATATATATATATATATATATATATATATAAAGATATATATATATATATATATATATATATATAAAGATATATATATATATATATATATATAAAGATATATATATATATATATATATATATATATATATATATATATAAAGATATATATATATATAAAGATAGATATATATATATATATATATATAAAGATAGATATATATATATATATATATATATAAAGATATATATATATATATATATATAAAGATATATATATATATATATATATAAAGATATATATATATATATATATATATATAAAGATATATATATATATATATATAAAGATATATATATATATATATATAAAGATATATATATATATATATATATATAAAGATATATATATATATATATATATATATA
>OZ024743.1:143670956-143705956 GCA_964016885.1 Eledone cirrhosa | reverse complement strand
AAATGCGGGCGCATGTAAAGAAATATTCTTAAATTAATAAACCTAGAAAAGTAAAGGACAAGTTATTACACCTGGAAAAGTAAAGGACAAGAAAACTTCTTGTTAAAACTTCTTAAAATATTGCAGCTAAAGTCTAAATTTGAAAAAAAATATTTAGATTATAAAACTAAAAATAAATAATTATAAGTTAATTGTTAAAAAAATATCACTTTAAAGGACTGGAAAAATGACTGTCTTATAGGGAGAGTTGACTACTGTATACTTAATTTTTTTTCTTGGTGTATACAAATTAATCTTTTTAAAATAAAATTTGTACAATAATTTGTACAATAATTAATTAATAATAATAATAATTAATATGTACAATTTATTAATTTATGTTATAAGATATTTAAAAATTTTCACTCTTAATCAAATTATATTTTTTAAAATTTAGTTATAAAATAATGCAGTAAAATAAATCAAAAACAGTGCATCATATAATTGCACTTTTTATGAGTATTACAGATTTTTTTTATAATATAGTAAAATTCAACATCTCAAGGGGCAAAATTAGGTAAAAGTCAATTCATCAATTATTCATTTATAGTGAATCAATCAATTATAGTGAATTCATCAATTCATTAGATAAACTGTTGAATTAGACAATGTTTAATTTTTAATTGTAGTCTAATTTTACTCTACCTAAAAATGTAGATTGGTTATTTTGATCTCTGACAGGTTTTAAATTTCATTATTAAACAATTATAATTTGTTATTATTTATCATTACAGTTGGTTCCCTAATTAATTATTAATTAATTGTTAGTGTCATTTACACGCCAAAATTTTGTTTTATTTGATGTTTATAATTGTCACTCATTTTTTCAGTCCCATTTAGTAAAGTAAAATAAAGTATATTTATTTAATGACCCAACCACTATGGTGTAAATTAGGATCACAAAATTAAATAAATGATCATAAATTAGTATTATTATCAATTAGAGAGTCAACTGTATTATTAGAATTTATCACTTTCTATGTATATTTAAATCAAATATTTTTTATTATTCAAATTTATACTATAGCTGCAATATTTTAAGAAGTTTTAAGAAGTTTTCTTGTCCTTTACTTTTCCAGGTGTAATAACTTGTCCTTTACTTTTCTAGGTTTATTAATTTAAGAATATTTCTTTATATGCGCCTGCATTTTTCCCTGTAATATATATATATATATCTTTATATATACATATATATCTTTATATATATATATATATATATATATCTTTATATATATATATATATCTTTATATATATATATATATTTACATATATATATATATATATATCGTTATACTTTGGGAGGGTCATGCTGCCAATAAGAAACACACGCACCAGTTGCTTTCACTTCAATTTATTATATATTTATAAATTTATAAATTTACAAATCTATAAATTTATAAATTTCTGGTTGGTTGGTTGGTTCCACAACCAGATAGTTGTTTATATATAGTCATAGTCCTTTCGTCACACACTCTGTGACCTCTTCAGTGACTGGGGATTCCTTTCTTTGTTTCTGTGCCTTTCCTTTCTTCTGTCCTACGCCATTTTGTTTCTCTGTGTGTGTTGTGTGCTCAGTTTGCGCATGCGCCACATCCGGGTGTCTGTGTGTGTTTGTGTTCATTTATCTATTTGTTTATTTATTTACATGTTACTGGTTGGTTGTTTGTTCTATGTGTGTGTGTGTTTTCATTTTGTCCTTAATTGTAAGTTGTGATGTTGCTGTTCCACTCATATTTTCTATTTAATTTTGGTTGTAATTCTTTTATGTTTACTGCCTCTATAATTTGTCTAAACATTGCATCTTTTCTGTGTGTAGATTCTATTTTTATTTCTATGTTCTCTAATTTACCCTTGTGTTCTATCTTCGCATGTTGGTAGAGTACAGATGATTCTTTATTATCTTGAAGGTCTCGCCAGTGTTCATTTATCCGTTACCCTATACTACGAGCTGTCTCACCTATGTACACTATATTTTTGTTTCTACATTGTCCTTCAGTACATCTTATGCTATACACTACATTTCTAGTTTTACAGTTAATATGGGGGCTTATTTTACAGGTTATACATTTCTTATCTATACATGAGGGTCTTTGGAACGGGTATGTCTTGCTAATAAGTGTTTTTACGGAGGTACCTGGTCTTTCTACTATCTTAATATTGAGTTTATGTTTATTTAGGTCCCTTCTAAATTTGTAGGCTAGTTCACCTCTAGGGGTTGTATTGATGAACATTACACTCTGGTATTTATTGCTATCATACCATGAGTTTATTCTATTGGCCTTGTTCCTAGTTCTTTCTATTCTATTCCAAAATTTGCTCCTATACAAGGGGCAGGTCCCATTTATGTCATTATTTACCATTTTTTCCCATTTGGTTCTGGCTCCTCTATACACTCTGATTCTATCTCTCTGATTGTAGCCAGAGAACTGCATACGGTGGATGAAGTGTTGTATGTGTCTCTCTAGTTCTTCGGGGTTGCACATGCGGGACACATTTCTCATCACCCGTACCAAATCCGCAATCAGTATGTTGATTTTGGTATGGTCCGAAATGGCCGAGTTTCGGTGGATCAGATGTTTGGAAGTCATGGGTTTGGCATAATGGGAATGGAGGATTTGTTTTTGGTTGTTAATGGTATCTAACCAGAGCTCTGTGTCTAGTACAGGTAATCGATTGTTGGGGTGTCTACTTGGGTAGTCTATAGTAACTCTAATGCTCTGGTGGATGGAGTTTGCTATTTGCTGGATGCTTTCCATTGTGTTTTTCTCTAGTTCCTGACTGTTCTCTAGTGGGGGTGTCTTAACTACGATGTTTATATCATCTACGTAGCGGGAGTACATTATCAGGGTTAAGCTGTCTTCTAATTGTTCTTTAAGTTTAAGTCTACTGTCCCACCATACCATGAATAAGTTAGCTATGTCGCCTGCAATGCTAACACCAATGGCTGCTCCTTCCTCTTGGGCATATGTTTTTCCATTAAATTTGAACATATGTTCCTTAAGGGTTAATTTTATGCTGGCCCCTACCGCATGTGCAATCATTTTCTTCAGTTCATCGTGGTTTTCGGTTATCCGTATGGCTCTGGTCCACCCGTTCCATCTATCTGTGTGGGTTTTCTTGGCCATTGAGGTAATGGTAGGTGGTCTGCCTCTTGCTGGTCTTGTAGGGCACAGGTTGCTAAGGTCATAAGTGTCTAGGTAACTATTACTATGGGTAAGCTTAAGTAGAAGTCCCAGCTCACTGGTATCAATCCCACAGAACTCAACCTTGCTCTCGCTGATCATTTCTACGCATTTCTCCACAGCAAAATCCACGTCAATAGATGGATACAGGGACACAACATCCATACTGCCTATTATGCAGTTTGTTAGGTCCCCAGATCGGTTACTCACGCCGATTCTGCTGAGGAGGTCCTCCGTGCTGTCACATACATCTGGGGACATCTCAATGATGGGGCGTATGATCAGGGAGAGGAAGTAGGACAGTCTGTAGTTACTAGCAATGTTAGCTCCACAGACTGGCCGTGTTGGTGGTCCCGCGACAGGGTCACAGCCCGTTTTATGGTCTTTTCGAAGCCCATACAATGCCGGCACGTCATTGTTCCAGGCCTGGAAGTTGTTGGCAGTCCTTTTGTTGGGCTGCATTATATTCGTCCACATCACCATATGGGCATTGAGGGCTTTTTCTCTATCCTCATGCTCTTGTGGTGTTACCTCTCTTGTGTTAGTGATGTGGGGTTGCATCCAACCAACCAGAAATTTATAAATTTGTAGATTTGTAAATTCAAAAATTTATAAATATATAATAAATTGAAGTGAAAGCAACTGGTGCGTGTGTTTCTTATTGGCAACATGACCCTCCCAAAGTATAACAATATCGGTTTCAACACACGATTTCAGATAAAGAATCTTGCTAAACAAATTCAGAAACGAAATATATATATATCTTTATATATATATATATATATATATATATATCATCATTTCATTTTACGTCCACTTTTCCCTGCTTGCAAGGGTGGGACGGGCACTGATTCTGGCTTGATTTCTACAGCTGGATGCCCTTCCTAACACCAACCTCATTTACAGTGAGTGCTGGGTGCTTTTTTGCCGTGGCACCTCCACGACCACTTTGCAGTGGAATGATAGGGACTGGGGTCCCTATCATCTCATTTCTACAGCTGAGTAAACTGGAGCAATGCGAAATAAAGTGTCTTGCTCAAGGAAACAACACATCACCCGGTCTGAGAATTGAACTCACAACCTTTCGATTGCAAGGCCAATGCTCTAACCACTAAGCCATGTGCCTCCATTATCTTTATATATATATATATATATATATATATTTATTTATTAATATAACAGATTAAAGTTTAAGCAAAGAATCGCTGCTTTCACCCTTAACGGGATCTTCTGAAACTAGCAAAATATATATATATATATATATATATATATATATATATAAATAAAAAAAAAGATATATATATATATATATATATAAAAAAAGATATATATATATATGGAGGCACATGGCATAGTGGTTAGAGCATTGGCCTTGCAATCGAAAGGTTGAGAGTTCAATTCTCAGACCAGGTGATGTGTTGTTTCCTTGAGCAAGACACTTTATTTCACATTGCTCCAGTTTACTCAGCTGTAGAAATGAGATGGTAGGGACTGGGGTCCCTATCATTCCACTGCAAAGTGGACGTGTAGGTGCCACGGCAAAAAAGCACCCAGCACTCACTGTAAATGAGGTTGGTGTTAGGAAGGGCATCCAGCTGTAGAAAGGGATATTTTGTTAGAGATGCCTACTGGCTGTAGTAGGTTTTACTGTGTATTTAGGTAAGGCGGGTCTTCTCTGTTACTGAGTACCGCCAAAGGTCTCGGTCCAGTGACATTGTCTTAGAGAGGTGTAAGTGTGTGAGGTCGGAGTTTATCAGCTCGTCCCAGGTTTTTCTAGGTCTGCCTATTCCGTGGCTACCGTCTATCTTTATTGCCCTGCACTTTGTTATACAGCTATCGACTTTCATGCGCATCATGTGTCCATACCAACATAGCCTTCTCTCGAGTAAACAACATCTGATCCCTCTTATTTCTAATTTTTTCCTTAGTTCGTTTATGCTTTGCCGTTCACGTATATTACTGTTACACATCCAGCGGAGCATGCAAGTTTCGTTCCTCTCTAGTCTGCGTATATCCTCTGCACACAATGCCCAGGTCTCACTGCCATGCAACATTGCTGTTCGTATGCAGGCATCGTACAACCTGCCTTTCATTTTTAGGGAGAACCCTTTAGCAGCTAATAGTGGTATAAGCTCTCTGAACTTTTTCCAACCAGTTCTGACTCTAGCTACTGTACTTTCAGAGCACCCTCCCCCACTGCTGATTTTATCACCCAGGTAACGGAAGCTGTCCACTATTTCTATAGAACCCTCTGCGCAATTGAAAGAGCTAGTATTTTGTGGGCACTTGCTGCTACTTATTGCACCAGAGCACCGGCCACATGTAAAATCTATGTTCTTAGTTAGCTTACCTGTGATCCCACTACATCTTTTATGCACCCATACTTTGCATTTGGGACATAAAATGGAGTTTCTACCTACTCCTTTCCTACACACTGAGCATGGCCATTTCCCAGATGGGACCGGCGCCCTATTTTCCTTCCTACAAACTAGAACTTTAGTCTTAGCCAGGTTAATTTTAAGGCCTTTTGATTCTAGGCCGTGCTTCCATGTTTGGAATTTCTTCTCTAGTTCGGCCATTGATTCAGCTATGAGCGTTAGATCATCTGCGTATAGGAGTTCCCATGGGCAGCCGGTCTTGAACTCCACTGTTATAGCCTGAAGGGCAATAATAAATAGTAGGGGGCTAAGAACGGAGCCCTGATGAACACCAACTTTTACGCTAAACTCTTCACTATATTCGTTGTTAATTCTAACCTTGCTGACTGTTTCTTTATACATGGCTTGTATAGCTCTCACAAGCCATTCATCAACACCTAGTTTTCTAAGAGCCCACCAGATAATGGAACGGGGGACTCTGTCGAAGGCTTTCTCCAAGTCGACAAAAGCTAAGTATATATATATATATATATATATATATATATATATATATATATCTTTATATATATATCTTTATATATATATATATATATCTTTATATATATATCTTTATATATATATCTTTATATATATATCTTTATATATCTATATCTTTATATATATATCTTTATATATCTATATCTTTATATCTATATCTTTATATCTATATCTTTATATCTATATTTTTATATATATATATATATCTTTATATATATATCTTTTTTTATATATATATCTTTTTATATATATATATATATATAATTTGAGTATGTGTAGGTTACTACAGTATGCAGGATAGAGCACTCAACGATGTGTGCAAGTGGGTCTGTTAATAAAATTATATTTTGGAAATGTTAACAAGATAAGTCAAGACATCGAAGTAAATAGGTAAAAATTTCTTATCTTGTTTACTTTTCCTAAATATAACTATATATATATATATATAACTATATATATATATATATATAAAGATAATCAGAATTTCAAATAGGAGAATAAAGTTACACTTATTAAATATGTTTATTCATTTACAATTGTTTCATTTGACAAATATTTTAACTGTACAATTTCAAAATGGAGGGAAGATTTGAACATTTAAACATGAAATCACTGTTATATATACATTTATACATACTCCTCAGAAGAAGTAAACAAATATTAAGAAGGATGACAGCATAGAAATAGATATTACTTCAAGCATCAGGAAGAACAAATTTCATATATAAAATACATTCTAATATTGAAAATAAAGATATTTCAACTTGCAAGACATTCTTATCAGAAGCCATTTTAGAAGAAATGTGCCTGGCATTTAATCTTATATATCTGTTTGTATTCTCCTTTGAGATTCTGATATACTTTTTCTATTTTTGATATATATATGCAATCAGTGCCTGATGATGTCGCCAGGATCTTGCGTAACCAGGCCATTGAAATATATATATAGTGTTTTTGCAACAATAAAACTTAAAAGGAACCTCGCCAGTCACGTTTATTGGTTGGTGATACGCGTTTCGCTCCTGATCAGCTCACGGTTCAATCTGGCCCCACTGGAATCAAAAGCCCATCAGACTTCTGTAGTAGTAATGACAGAATGAATATTATTATATTACACTCTGTCTAGCTCTACACCTCAATACTGACATGAACCTAAACATCGAATGCTCACCTGGGTGAACCTACAGTAACTTCGTGTTACACTCCCTGTATGTATATATGTGTATATATATATATATACGAGGTGTGTCAGAAAAGTTCCAGGACTGATGTCACAAAAGATTTATTTCAAACCCAAACTTCACACTAAGAGTTTTCTCCTTCAAATGTATTCCCCTGGAGTCTAATGCACTTTTCCATCCTTTTCTGCCATGCTTGCATGCACTCCTGGAAGGATTCTTCCGGGATCCTCTGCAGTTCCGTCGTCATGGCCTTTTTTATGTCGTCCACGTCTTCAAAACGGGTCCCCTCCGGGTCGTACTCAAAGATCCATGACTCATCACCGGTGGTGACTGTCCCTAGCAAGTCTGGTTCGGTTTCAAGACGCTCGAGGATGTCCTGGCACACTTGCATGCGTCGACACTTTTGGTCATCGTTCAGCAGTTTTGGCACCATCTTTGTGCAGACTTTCCGCATGTCTAAATCTTCAGTGAGAATCTTCCAGACGCTGTCCCAATTCATGCTCATTTGCCATCAGTCGAACAGCCAGCCAACAATCGCTACGCACCATCTGCCTGACGCACTCAACGTTGACCTCAGTCCTGGTTCTTGAGGGCCTCCCGCTCCTGGGGTCATCTTGCACCACTCAAAAACACGTGAGCGTGACATCGTCTCATCTCCATACACTTGCTGCAGCAATCCCAGTGCTTCTGATGGAGTTTTTCCCAACCGTACTAGAAACTTCAAGTTTGTTCGTTGCTCTGTGCTCATTGCTTGACGACTTGAAACAGAGGACATGTATATAAAATTATGAAGAAAAAAGTTTGATCGCTGCAGAGAGTTAAGATTACAGTTACATACTCCGGGATTACTTTGAAGGAGAAAACACTTAGTGTGAAGTTTGGGTTTGAAATAAATCTTTTGTGACATCAGTCCTGAAACTTTTCTGACACACCTCGTATATATATTGTTTAACTCTAACATACAAGTGTGCAAATTTCATATATCTAACGATATGTGGTATGTTTAATAAATAAACATTTGGAAAGCCGTCTAACTATGAATATTAAAAGGCTGATGGCTAGCACCGTCTAGCAAATTCCAACAGAAGCAGCGAGGGACAACTGTCAATGTACATTTCTGGCTGTGGCCATCACCAAGACTGTTTCTGCTGGAACTTGAAACAGGCGAAAATATATAGTTTTTTTTCGCCTGTGTAGATGGGCTGATTAGCCTCATCTGCATATGGAGCTGTATTAGCTTAAAGGTATATATATAGTAATAATAATAAATTTGAAGACTAAAATCCAAAGAGGGCTCGATAAGGATAAATATTTTAATAAATATATATATATATATATACAACACAATTGAATAAATTTAACATATGACTATAACTTTTATTTATAATTTGAGGATAACCAAAATTTTTCGTAAAATCCCACTCAGACAAACAAAAGATAGATTCTGCTACTGACACTTCACAATATATCGTTTCTTACAGCAAATAAAAACACATTGCAAATTGTTATTTGTGTCTATACAGGGACGTTTCGAAAGCTTGTCCTTCATCGGAAGATAGAATGAGAGAAATAAAAGAAGTTTATGAGTGAAGGAAAAGAGCTGCTAGGTAAAAGAAAAGTAAACGGGGTAAAGGTAGATAGGAGAGAAAGCACGTATACTATGCAACCAAATACTGAGTATATTTGTCGTAAGTAAACCTGCAGACCCATGGAAAATGATTGAACATGATCCCCTGGGGAGTCAGAGTCAGTATTAATCGGAAAGTGCACACAAAAGGCTAACATGTCCCTCCTATAAGGCTGTAGTTACCAAACCTATTTCACCGTGGATCTCTTATCCGATTTCCAAAAATCGCGGAACATATATTTTACGGACAATTCCAACTCACGACCTAATTTTAACAAAACGTTAAATTAAACTAAATCATTTTAAAGAGAAAATGTATTCGTTTAGAAAAATAAAAAACATAATTTTTTCTTAGATTCTGTTAAAAGACAGTCTATTTCGCTGAAACACTGTTATAAGGCATCCAAAATATGAATATAATAGACCTGTCTAAACAAAAATGGAAAAGAGCAGCATTGTGTAGGGTTTTTTGTTTACAAATGCAAGAGTTGAATATAATAGAAAGAAAAGTTTTAAAGGTTATGATCCACATACACAAAACTACATAAATACAATGCAATGAGTGACTTGTAAATATTATCATAAGCCTAGAACACCCACCAGTTTGTTAGCTGATTGACTTGCATGATTTCTAAAAGGCGATAAATGTGTTTATCATTAAATAAAGTGGTGTGTAACTTATACAAATCGGTGGTTTTAAGTTTAACCCGAGTACAAATTGACTTCTTGCGCACGGACACACAGCAATCTTTTCAAATGATTTCTTCAAAGCTCACTTAAAAGTTTAATAGTAATTGCATTTTTGCTTGCAGTACGATATGAATTCTGGGCGGGTTCGTCACTACTCCAACCAGGAACAGATATGCCCATTTAAAAGTCAAGAATTTATTGACTTATTCTGTGGAAAAAAAGTATAGAAAATTCAGACGCTTTCAAATCCTTCACATGACAAAATTCCACACCTAGTTTAAATATTCTCATTAAACAAATTCTTAAAGTTTTTCTTTTCCTCTTTTATTTTTTATTAGTTTCCAATTTCGATACAAATTATGCTCTAATCTTTCTTGTATATTACATTTGGAACCAATAAAGTAACAGGTGAGACAGGTGTCGAGATCTTTAAAATATAAACAGGTTATAGAGAAATAAACTTGCACTTTCCAACCGTTTTATTTCTACAAGCATTCATTCTCACACACAATGCAGAATAGAATTTTGGAGTGGGGAGTATTAAGAACACAGAATATAAGTAACGAATTTGGATTTTAGATAGAGTTTTCTTGACGATGAAAGATATAACAATACTTTGTGAGGAGAATCCTAATAGAATGTGACCGATACTATAATTATATATCAATGTTGAAACTAAATTAATTGTTTCTACTTTAGGCACAAGGCCAGCAATTACCCAGTACATTACTGGTACTTTATTTCATCGACCCCGTAAGGATGAAAGGCAAAGTTAATGTTGAAACTAAATTAATAAAGAAAAATCAGTGCATTACATAATTAGGATGAGGAGCAAAGGATCAGATTATATATTGATATATGTGCTATAAAAAGAAATGTTATTAATATATCGATACTGCTAAAAGAGATTTTATTAATATATCGATACTGCTAAAAGAGATTTTATTAATATATCGATCCTGCTATAATAGAAATAGCCAACACAAAAATCTATACACAGCACATATTTAAGATGAACAAATATTATTACGATTCATAATAAATTAGAATTAGAATAATATTGAAATTTTGACTGTGATTAACTTACCAGTGTGAATTGTGTTTAGAACGAAAATATATTGTCATAGGGAGTTGACGACCAAGGCCTTATTTTCTTTGTGTTGTGAAATAAAACAAAAGTCCGGGTAAGTAATAAACAGAGAAACACCCAACCCTATGTCGGTTGGAAAGAGAAACTTCTTGAATATAAAAAAGAAAAGAAAGAGATTACCCATACAAGGCAGTAGTAGTGGTCGTGCTACAAACTAGATTAGAGGTGACAGGGAGATGACAGTATTACGCTACATTATTACACTCTTTCTCCCTCCTACTTTTTAAATTCTTTCTTTCTTTCCTTTCTAGCCTGACTTCATACCGGTTGTGAATTCGAACTTATATTATTTCGACTAATATCTTTATTGTCCTTACAAATATATATAAATATACAGTATTCCGGCAGACCGTCACTTTTGCATGTGACAAACGAAAAGTATTCAATATTTTTGGGGGTCGGTTAGGGGCGATAGATTTTCAAATAATTGAGTGTCGGAAAAGAGAATAGCTTCACGGTTCACATCATTCACTGACACGACAGGTTAAAAACAGAATACACACACACACACATATATATATATATATATATATATATATATATATATATATATATATATATATGAGTTGATATTACAACCATAGGCAGAGAAAATTTTAAAGCTCAATAGTCCACAGCAAGGTAGCTAATAAACAGTTCGGCGTTTAATCAAATGGGTAAATTTCCAATAACAGTAGTGTTATAATCTCACAAAGTATATATATATATATATATATATATATATATATATATATATATATATATGTGTGTGTGTATGTATGTCAGTCATCGAAATTTCCGAATTTAGAAAATGGGTGGGTATAGTGACGAAATAATTAGGTTTAGTGTATATGAGAAGAAAGCTTGAAGACAAGTAGCCTTGATAAATTGCTATTAATAGTGAATTAAGTCCGAATAGAAACCCCGCTAAGTAAGCCTAGTATTTATTGACATTCTTTTACATATTTGTTACTTTTCTTTATTGTATCGGTTGCAAACCTAAAGGCATGTATAGAAAGTCAGTCATGACAAGTATATACCCGAGGTTGAATTAGGCAATCATCAACCTGCTGCTACACATGATCCGATGGATGATATACAACGGTTTAAAGCCGTGTTCCACAAGATAAACCATGTGGAAACAAGGGGGAGGAGAAAGGAAGTGTTTGACAAACTCGTCTTTGAATTCAAAATAAGGAACCAGCTTACTTCAGAAATGTGTATGCGTGACACATTGGGTAGGTGGGGATAACACTCTTATTTAATGTGAGGGTGAATATAATAGCTCTTTCATTAAACATTGTAGTTAAAGCTATGCTAGAACATTTCCTAAATTTGTTAGTTATTTGTTCTGATTTCGGATGTTTGCCTTAGTTTTCTGTGTCAAATCATATACAGTAAATTATTGCTGTTGTTTAACCCCAGGTCATCTTTGATCAAACAAACCTATGATCAAAAGGCATTCAGCATTTGTGTTTTTCAGACGCTATGTATCTAAGATCACATTATCCTATTTGTCATGTTTAATGACAGTAGGGTGTGTTATAAAGGAGCTTTAGTTGCTATTTGTAGCAAATCGAACCACTGCGTAGAGGCTCACACGACCCGAAAGTTGATAGCATTAATAATTTTAAGTTCTTCTAGTTTATTGGTGAATGGGGAGGTAGATTATCGGGAAGGCAAACATACCCGTTGAAGGAAGTTATATAATATGCATTTGAAACTCCCCTGAGCTTTGGGAATACGACGTCTTTTTTCTACAACTGTAATTCCATTTATTTCTAATATGCATTATAGAAATATGAATGTTAGGAGTAGGCTTCTCTCGTCGACTCGTGTATGTGTGTGGGTACACACATACACATTATATATATATATATATATATATATATAATAAAAAGAAGAGAGACAGTATGCCGTATACATCTTCAGTTTATTACATTATCCCGTTCTGTACATTTTAAAGACATTAAAGTCATTATGTAACAAATAAATACCCTATGGTACACCACTCGTAGAGTGCTTACGTCTGATTACTCTAGTCGGTCGATTTCTTGGTCAACCAATACTGATTACTTTGAATTATCGGTGGATTGGCAGTATTGGTAGAGGGTCAGACACCATGCTTTCCAGCATAGTTACGTCCCTTTACGATCTGAGTTCAAATCCCGCCGAGGTTGACTTTGCCTTTCATCCTTACGGGGTCGATAAAATAAAGTACCAGTACTGGGTAATTGCTGGCCTTGTGCCTAAAGTAGAAACAATTATATATATATGTATGTATGTGTATGTGAACCCATAACTTCTAATGGAGTCGTATGGAGTTTAGTGAGGAATTCCAGATACAAGTAGTTGTTCATCAGGGTTCGGTCCTCAGCCTACTTTTATTCATTATAGTTCTTCAAGCCATAACAGAGGAGTTTAAGACTTGGCTGCCCATGGGAACCTTTCTATGCTGACGAGCTGGTATTTATATAACGATATTTGATGATCGTGTTGGTAGTTTATTTGTGTTGTGGTGTTGATTCGTTTGTTGCATGCATGCTCACTTGTAGCTTGCTGTGTTGTGTGGTCACTATTGTGTTATACAGTGTGACCAGAAGTTGCATGTGTTCAGGTAAGTGAGTGACTGTTCATTAAGATGATGATGATATGATAGTTCCTTGATCACGCAGAAAATAAATATATATAAATGAACGACGATGACACCAAACCACTATATTATTTATTTATTGAAAATAACTCACACCGAAGCTATATGAAAAATACACAAGAATTATGGACGTTATTTGTTTGTTTGTAAAAGTAGAGTTAAATTGTATTTACCAAGAAATTTTCATGAACTTCACTGGCTTGGTTGTGAGAGAGACCAAAATATAGAGATTGGGTGAAAGAGAGAAAGAGAAAGTAAGAGTCTGTAAGACCCCAAAAGGTCTGTAGAAAGCAAATGTTTTACATGTTTACTCTATCAAGAACTGCTTTGAACTGCCTGACCTGATCTAATGTAGCTTCCTCTGTCTCCAAGACTTGAGGTATTTCAATCTCAGACCTGTTGACGCCCGAAAGGAGATAACCCAGAAAATGACCATTAAATGTCATCCAGGGATCAATGTGTGGACAGATTTCGCTACACTTATAGCAGAATCAGTAGAGGAGCTAGAAAATAAATTTTGGCTGTGGAAACAGCAGTTGGAATCAAAGGGACTGAGAGTGAACCTCGCAAAGACTAAAGTATTGATAAGTAGGAAAGAGGACAAGACTCTAATTCCATCAGAGAAATGGCCATGCTTGATATATAGAAAAGGAGTTGGCATAAACTATATAGAATGTACACAATGCAGATCTTGGATACACAAGAGGTATAGTGGGATAGCAGGCAAACTAACAGGAAAGGAAAACTTTATCAGGGAAAATTGATAGTAGAAGTGTCAATGATAGGCACATTTTTCAAATGCAGGTAGGATCTATAGAAGTGGTTGATAGCTTCCAATATCTAGGTGATCAAATTAGCAAAGGAGGAGAATGCTCTGAGGCCATAGTATCTAGAGTAAGGACAGGATAGAAGTTTAGGAAGCTGCTTCCACTGTTGACAACAAAGGGTTTCTCCCTGTGAACAAAAGGTTAGTTGTATGATGCTTGTGAGATGAGCAATGCTGCATAGTAGTGAGACATGTGCAGCAACTGCGGAAGCTATGTGAAGGCTGGAGAGAAATAAAGCAAGCGTGTTCCGATGGATGTGCAATGTCAATGTGTGTGGAAGCCCAAGTATGGATGAGTTGAGAAACTGTGTATAAGAGGAATAATCTGTAGTATACAGAAGAGAAGACTACGTTGGTATGGCCATGTGAAGCGTATGGATGATGACCGCTGGGTGAAGAAGTGCCAGGTGATCCCAGTGGAAGGAAGATGCAGTAGATAAAAACCACAGAAGACATGACGGAGGTGGCGAGAGCTGATCTCAGATCATTGAAACTCACAGAGGAGATGATGAAGGGCCGTGACAAATGGAGAGATGCTGAAGAGGACCCATCCCACCCTTGCAAGCAGGGAAAAGCGGACGTAAAATAATGATGATGATGATATATATAGTCTGCTTTACTGAATTTAATTTGTATGTTCCTCTCATATATATATATATATATATATATGAGCGAAGTATATAAATTGAATTCAGTGAAGCGGATGAGATATTTTCATATTCTTCATTCGAGATGTGTTATCAATGACTACACCCTTAATTAATTGACCCCAAAGTATGAAATGTAAAGTTGACCTCAGTGAGATTTGAAATCTGAACGTAAAGAACCAATAAAAAAAAATACCATGGGGCATTTTGTGTCCAATGCTCTAACGATTCTGTTAACCCACTCCCTGTCAGCTTTGAACAAACCAGACAAGAATTTTTTGGATATTTTGAAGTTCACTGTTGGTGATATTTTTGCTGTTGACTCAGTAGTAGTGACATTAATATAACACTACTGACTTAGTAAATGTTACAATATTCTTGTAATGACTCAGCAGTTGAATGAGTTAATTAGTACCTCATTTAATGAGGTGAAAATGACCAGGTGAATACATTAACGTATATATGATTGAGCATGTGCACACTATAGCTACGAGTAGCTTTAGTAAATAGATTAAGTTACTCTCATATCGAATGAATAGAAGTAAACATACACACACATGTACACCAGGTCCAAACACAGAGGAGCTGAACTCCCTTCTGTCATCACCTCCATCTCTCTCGCTCTCCCCATCTGTCATTAATGTGAGCAAATGGGGTCCCACGTGCTGGCTGCCCTACAGCCCCAGCGAACAGAATAGAGAAGGCATTTCCTCAGAGGATGATGAGGGAGATGCACTGGAAGAGCCATTCCATCTTGCGAGGCTCACACCTGCGGCTAGCCAGCTCAGTACCTATGATGGTGAGTAGGGAGTTAGCCCTAGGGCCAAGGACACCCGAAGTCTCCACTGCTAGGGGCTCAACTGCAAATCTGTTGGAGAGCGACCGATATAGCAATATGATGTTACTGGGACAGTTCTGTTGATGTGTAATAAGGGCATCTATGACCAAAATATGATAATTTAGTATCTGTATCTGCAGCTCAGTAATATGTGATCACCCGTGAGCAGCAACTGGAAAATCTCTCATATGACAATGGATCATCCGTCGATTTCAACGATGAACATTCAGTTGTTCAATCAACTCGACATCCAACTCGTGAATTAACATTAAGTGGTTGAGTATTCTACAAACACGTGTATCCTCAAGCTCTATCAGCGTGGTACTGTGTGACAAAGCTGAACCTTTGAATTACCATAAATACTCAAGTATAATGCAAGATTTTATGGTCAAATTTTTACGCAAAAAAAAGGAGCGTGTTTTTTTTTTAGTGGGGTAAGAGGTAGTATTTGTACATTTACACAGTATTGTTGATCACTTTTGGTAACTCCCCCTCCCCATAGCCTTTTTTCTTGTTGCTATATGAAGAGCAGAACATCAGTTGCTATATATTCTGCCTAAAATCTACAAATGCCTTACATAAATGAAAAATTAATTGCTGTTTTTGTTTTGTTTTTTTTCTTTTCTCAAATGTGTGTACACCTTCGTTCACACGTGTTTACATCACTGAAATATTGTTTTTCTAAAAACTTCCCCAGTATTGAAATATTACACTATGATAGCCCTGTCAGTGTTGTTCTAGAATCAAAGGTTGCATTATGCATGAAGTAGTTTTATGTATGGATGTATAGATAACCTTGGAATTAACCATTAAGCAAAAGAAGCATGTGTTTAAAGAGTCAAGTAAATAGGGACCCCATAGAGAGCTTCTTTTTTTTTTAAATAACTAAAAATTTCGGAGGAAATCATTAAAATAACTAAATTGTCATTACCAAGCTGATATTTACTTAACAGAAAATCTTTTAATAAATTATGATGGAAGGTTTTAATATAAGGACAAACATATGAAAATAAGGAGTTTTGTGTTATAAATCCAGGGTGGTTATAGGCAGGTTGATATCAAAAGGGTTAATTTCTAAAGATGATATTACTATTTCATAAGTCCAGGATTACAGGCAAAAGGGTTAACTTCTAAAGATGATACTATTATTACAAGACTCAGTATTTCACTGTATGTGTGTATCTGTTCTATCAGCATAGCTCACTGCAATGTTTCTTAGCTATATACAACTTTAAAATTTTTAAGGCTTAACTAGAAGAGCAATATAACATTTTTATGGCCTTTGAAACTGGTGAGAAGAATAAAAGAAGTTTTCTTAAACTTGAGATCTGATTTGAATACTTGCAATAGAATGGAATTCACTAGCAGCATTTAAGGACCAAGTGGTGTTGTTGAACCAGGCAACTGTTATGTCTACAGTACTCCAATGTGGGTCTGACTTAAGCTTTATCAAGAGTCACACCTTGGGTAAGTGTCAGTTACCATAGCCTTGAATTGACCCAAACTTTGACAGTAAAATTGGGTAGGTTAAACCTGTATGAAAGCCTGTTGGGTGAATTGTGCCTGTAATTCAAAAGGCCAGCTTTGTCACACACTGCATTATGCTGAATATTCCTGAGAATTATAGTAAAGGAACACATATCTGTGAAATACTCATTACAAGTTGATCTGTACCTGTGATTCAATGGGTTTTATCATACATTGTGCCATGCTGATTCTTCCTGAAAATTACAGTATGGGTACATGTCTGTGAAATGCTCAGCGATTTACACATCAATTTCATGATTAAGCTGCTCCATTGATCGAACACCAAGACCACTTATCATCAAAACCAACAGAGGTTTATTCTATTCCACTGCATCCCACAGTGGATCAGTCACTGATCAAAAATGACCCTCTACAGTAAAAATTCTGAAGGAGTGCAATTTCACTAGGGAGGGGACAATGTTTCTTTTCACTACCAAATATGTTTTTATATGGAGGCAACATCAATTTTTTTGAGGGGCTATGATTGAGTATGGAACAAAAAAGTGGTAAGAACCTCTGCTCTACAGAGGTCAAGTCAGATTCACACCATCAACATGTGCTTTTAGACTTGATACAAAAAGAAACATGAAAGTTGTATTTGTTTGGCAAGTGATTCGATTTGAGACTTGTGGAAGAATCATTTTAGTCAAGCAAATGTTAAATTTACTTTACATTTATCATTTATTCTCTGGTGTCAACATTTTTGTTGCACTGTTTGTGATCTAATCACTGGTGTTGTTCTAATGTATCTGATTTGAAGCTTAGTAGAACTGTGTCTGACTAAGTCACACATAATGCAATGAAACTTTTGACACCAATTAACAGTGTTTGTGAGCTTTTGAATGACAAAAATAACTCTTTCATAATGTAATTAAAAACAAAATATTTTTCTATAAACAGCAATTTCCTGTATCAGTAAAATCATATAGATATATTGTAGGTATTTTGTTGATATTTTCTTTATTTACTGTTCAGAAAATATTGTTATTTTATAAACTTTTGTAATTTTTCTTAACATACCATCATTGGTTTCCCATTATGAGAATCCATCTCTTTACCAAACACTACAAAATTCTTTTTTTTTTTTTTCCTTTTTTTTTTATTATCTCGTTTCTGCCCAGTTAATCTCTCAACATCCATATCTAAAGTCTACTCAAACAGAGCTAACCTATGTCTACATGACTGCAACAACATCCATAGCCATTCACTTATGTATTTTTCCAAACTTAAATTAATGAGCATCTCATATATGCATATGTGAGTATGTGTCCCCACGTGAGTGTGTTTTGGTCTAATATACATATATGTATGTGTATGTGTGTGTGTGTAAAGAGACACACACATGCATTGATAGCCCCATTACCCTGCACACACACATATATATATATATGTGTGTTGGGAGTACAATGCATGTCTCTTTTATTAATTCTTTAAATCTAGTAATTTATTGATTCAATTGAATGAGATCCACTATAAATTCTTCATATAAAGGAGATTGTTTCTAACTATAGAATAAATTCCCATCATTGGAATTTAGATAAAAATAACATTAAAGATTTACATCTTGAATTACAGAAAAGACTTGCTTATTTTTACTGTTCTACTTAGAGATTGAATTTGGAGAATACAGATTCAATGTTCTCTTGGACTGAAAACCTCAATTTTTCCAGACTACTAGCAGTGGTACCCGGTGTTGCACGGGAGAAGGTATTTTGGAACACGGGCTGCCAACAGACCTAATCGTGGAAAAACTGCATGCCTGGACAATATGTAAAGAAAATAAACCGAATACTCTGATGGCTGGATAATCTTTAAGATTTTCCCCGATGAAGCAGGAAAAATGCAGGTTTTCACCTAATGTGGGACCTAGGGGATCAATAAAATGAATTTTTTTAATGTGCATAATATGCCTTGAAATTTTGGGAAAATCGGCTAGACGTAATGCCTCAAAAAAGCCATAAAAAGCTGAAAATATGAAGTTTTTCACCTAAGGCGGGGCTCTAGGCCATAAAAAAGTTGGATTTTCTTTGCTCGCGGTATGAAGAAGAGACTGACTAATACATAGTTACAATTTCAAGGAAATCGGTCTGATGTAACGCCTCATAAAACACCTAAAAAGCTGAAAAAACGCAGTTTTTCACCTAATGCGGGCCCTAGGGGATCAAAAAGTTGAATTGTTTTCATGTGCGTAACACTCCCTGAAACATAAGTAATACACATGTAAAGTTTGAAAAAAATCGGCTGGGTACTTCTCGGGTTTCACCCCCCCCCCCCACACACACACACACATACACACATACATACATACATACATACATACATACATACAGGAAATTACAAGTACAATCCATTAATGGAACAGTAAGAATATGTAAAACATTCCAAAAATTTTGCATCTAATAACTGCATATACATACATACAGATACAAAGCATATACACATGCACGCATACAACTCAAAACATACACATCCATATCTACACATGCATGCATGTATACATAATCTACCTAGTTGATGTTGTGTAAATTCCAATGAGAGAGTCTTGTGTCTATGTTAGAAACCGACTCTCTCTCTATTGGGAAAAAATTTGTGAAATTATAAAACCAGAAGAACATACATATATCCTTCCTCAGTTTTATATATAGTACATATATAGATTAAAATAACAGATTAAAGTTTAAGCAAAGAATCGTTGCTTTCACCCTTAATGGGATCTTCTGAAACTAAAAACATCAATCTGTGAACGCAGAAGTAAATATTTCAAAAAACGTTGCAACCGAAGGAAAACAGGAAGACGGTACTTTGGTTCGTGAAGACGTTCCCTGGCAATGAACGGATAATAGCGAACATAATACGTCATCAATGTTCGTCAGAATGTCGTAATGCAGACAACCAGGCATACAGACAGATATTATAGGAGCGCGACAGAGATGAATAACCGGCGCCTAACACCCCTTTAACAACAGAAAATTGAAAAATAAAAGCTGCAGTTAATATCTTCAGACCGCAAGGAATATATAAATGCAAGTTTGAAGTCAATCGGAGTAGAAATGTGGATTTGTATTGACTTAGCAAAAATGAGGGGGACACACACACGGACACACACAGACAACAACAGTTTTATATATATAGATGATTGAGACATTTAATAATATAATCAAGTATGCCAATGATTATGGCTTTAAAATGTAAATTTATAATCTAAGTATAATAGCTGTGGGTTTCAGAACACTTAGCTACAAATATTCTCTTTATAACTAATTTTAAAAAATATTTTCACAACAGCTGGCTAGCTGACTTCTAGAATAGTACATAGATTTTATATGTGTATGTATGTTATATTTGTGTGTGGGGGTATGATTTAGCCCCAGGTCAGCCCTGATAGAGCATATCTATGATGAAACATGTGATCATCTGGTCTTTGTTGTATATCTAAAACTACTTTGTCCAGTGCGACCTTCCTTTTTTTTAAATGCTGAAGCATACATCCAGTGAAGTCTCCAGGCCACACTGTTAAGTGATCATGATGGCAACACACCAAGAAAGCACCCAGTCCACTCTGTAAAGTGGTCGTGTAGGTGTCACGGCAAAAAATACCCAATCTACACTGTAAAGTGGTCGTGTAGGCATCACGATAAAAAGCACCCAACACTCACTGTAAATGAGGTTGGCATTAGGAAGGGCATCCAGCTGTAGAAACCAAGTCAAAATCGGTTCTGTATGAGCAAGACATGGTTACCTGACCTGGAATTTCTCACAACAGGATAATTCATCTAACCCATGCCAGCATGGAAAAATGGACATTAAACAGAGATGATGATGATGATGATAATAGTGTGGTTTCAGTGAGATTTCATTGCTGTTTCTAACAATTTGAGTAAACACATAAAGACCCCATGTATGTATTGATATCTATATGTGTGTGTGTGTTTATTTTTTGTCATTTGTTTTTTTTTAGAATATGTACACTTTGCAGGTTGTAAAAAATTACAAAACGGATTGGCATGAGAAAAGAGATTCAGTCATAACAAAATGCCTTAGAAATTCCCATCTAACCCATGCCAGAATTAAAAACAGACATAGAAGTGATAATTATTTCTACTTTTGGCACAAGGCCAGCAATTACCCAGTGTATTACTGGTATTTAATTTTATCGAGCCTGTAAGGATGAAAGGCAAAGTTAAGCTCGGCGGGATTTGAACTCAGAATGGCAAGGGCCATAACTCTTGGCGTCAAAGCATGGCGTCCGACCCTCTACCGATACAGCCAATCCACCGCCCTTAGACATAGAAGTGATAATGACATATAGACACACAGACACACACATTTACATGCATAGTTGTGTGGTTAAGGAATTCACTTTGTAACTATGTTGTTTCAGATTCAGTCCCACTGCATGGCACCTTCTAGTATAACATCAGGTTGACCAGTGTCTTGTGAGTGAAATTCAGTAGACAAACGCCTTTGAAAACAACACCAACTGATTTTCTCATGCAACTTGAATAAGCCTGTTTTTTCTCTAAGAAATTTTTTTTTCATTTCTGCCACTGTCCACTCTCATCTATCTTTCTATTTCTTCTTTAATTTCTCATTCTATTTTCTGATGAAAGACTAGCGTCTGAAACGTTAAGACTCATTTCCTACTATATCAAGAGTAAAACTAATTTATTTCTTCAATGTACTGTGTCATTTGATTTGTTATTTCTGTTTGCCTTTTGCATATGTGTATATATATATATATATATATATATATATATATATATAACGAAGGAAATGTGGTAACGAACCAGGTGGACCATAACGCACCAAAGTACTCAATACTTAGGGTAGTAGAGTGGGTAATAGGAACGAGTAGGACCCCGATGGCTGAGCTCAAGCCGTTTCGACAGCTAATTCTGGACCAGAATTAGCCGTCGAAACGGCTTGAGCTCAGCCGTCGGGGTCCTACTCGTTCCTATATATATATATATATATATATATATAGTTCAAGATAAACAAAACAAAAACAGATACAATAACACAAAGACTTATTAGTTTCAGGCTTGTTGGAAATGGAAAATGAATGTTTCAATATATCAGACATTAGTCCTTCATCAGGGAAGAGAGAAGTTTGAAGAAAGAAGAGGCTGAAAGAAAAGAAAAATAGTTTTATCAGGATGGGTAAGATGGGCAGGCAAGTAGTTCAGCATACATACATAGGGTGTGGGTCTATCATTAGTACTATTGTGTGTGTGTAGATGGACTTCATTTTGTGAGTGTGCATGTTGATGTTATTTTTCCCTTTGTGCATATGTGTGTGTGTGTGTTCATGGGTGTTATCAGTGTGTGTGTGTGTATATAAGCTTTATAACTGTTTGTATCAGTGTGTGTGTGTGTGTGTATCCAAATTGGAAGATAGATATCCAGAGCCTGTATATTAAAGTTTCAGTAGTTGGACTTCAATAATGAGTTGGGAATGAGAAGAGGTGGTTAGTATTAACCCTTTAGCATTTAAACTGGCTGTATCCAGCCACAATTCTTTCACCTCTTTCTATTCAAACCGGGTGTAACCAGCTGCTCATACTGACTTTAAGGTATTGTTCTCAAAATAAATAGTATAAAAATCTCATAGATTCAATATTATGTGAGGTAAAGCCTTTACTGTGAAAATACAATAGTAAATATAGAGTATTCAGAAAATTAGTAAAAGAATATGTAAGCATACATATATATACTCACACACATCATCATCATCATTTTACGTCCATTTTTCCTTGCTTGCAAGGGTGGGATGGGTCCTTTTCAGTACAACATCTCTCCATTTGTCACGGTTCTTCGTCATCTCCTCTGTGAGCTTCAGCGATCTGAAGTCAGCTCTCACCACCTCCGCCCATGATTTCCATGGTCTTCCTCTACTGTGTCTTCCTTCCACTAGGATTTATTTGCACTTCTTTACCCAGTGGTCATCCTCCATGCACATTACATGTCCATACCAACACAGTCTTCTCTCCCGCACACTACAGTTTATCCCTCCTATACACAGTTTCTCTCTCAACTTGTCCATGCTTGGTCATTCACGCACATTGACATTGCACATCCATGGGAGCATGCTTGCTTCATTTCTCTCCAGCCGTCACATATCCTCCGCAGTTGCTGCCCATGTCTCACTACCATGCAGCATCGCGCATCTCACACAGGCATCATATAACTGGCCTTTTGTTCGTAGGGAGAAACCCTTCTTTGTCAACAGAGGAAGCAGCTCCCACATATGTATACTAAATCAGGATTTAGATCCCAATGCATTTCAAACCCATTGCAAAATATGTTTCAATACACATTTATCAGAACTATTTTAGATTCATTGTTGAATGTTGTGGAAAAAACAACAACAACAAATCTCATATTTAAACTTAACTGTCTATCTAAACTTTCGTGTGTATCCATTTCCCCAAATAACTTTGACAGCATAGAGTTAATTTCCACTATCAGTAGAACAGTAATTTAATCAGTTTATCTTGTTCTTGTTAGCATTCCATTTGGGTGTCTGTTTAGAATAAAATAATACATATGTGCATAATGTTCTCCTTCAATGTTTAGTAGTGAATGAGAATTTTTTTTTTCATCATAGGAAAAAACCATGTGTGCACTCAATGTATAATCTATATTATAACAATTGTGCAGCCTTTTTGTTTGTCAATCACATAAACTATACGACCTGTTAAAAACATTCTAAAATTTTTATTTAGAATTCTTGAAAATCGGGCAAAAAAATGGGGTAGAGACAAATCTTCCAAAATGCTTTCAGTCATGCCAAAATTCAGACACACTTGCTTCATTTCTTTCTGACCTTCACATATCTACTGTCGTCAAAGCCCATATTTTACTGCCATGTCACATTGCAATTCACATGTAGGCATCATACAGTCTTTTCTTCACTGCGTGAGAAGCCCTTTGTTGTCAGCAGAAGTAACAACTCCCTAAACTTTTTCCAGCCTGTTCTTATGGCTATAACATTTTCAGAGCATCCTCCCCAACTGCTGATTAGGTCAGCTAGGTAACAAAAGTTGTCAACAACTTCTAGGGAGCCCCATCCCCCTTCCATGGCAACAGAAGGAATCTATTTCATATGTGCTCTTAGTGTTTTCTTCTCCTGTGCATCTGCCATATACAAAGTCTATTTTTTCCATTAACCTGCCTGCAATCCTACTATATCATTTGTGTATTCATAGATACACCCTATCGAATTTCTACCCCACCTCTTTCTGATATATTGGACAAAGCTACTTCCTTGATGGTATCATCCTCATGTTTTCTTTCTTACTTGTCTTTGCTAAGTTTACTTTTAGGCCTTTCAACTCAAGGTTTTTCTTCCAGCTTGAAATCCCACAGATTCAGCTATGAGGACTATGTCATCAGCATACAGGAGTTCACATGGGTGCCAGTTTTAAACTTCTCAATGATGGCCTGAAGGACAATCGTAAACAGAAGTGGACTGAAGACTGAGCCCTGGCAGACATCCACCTACACTTAAAATTCATCATTGTACTCTTTACGAACTCTCACCTTGCTGATTGCATCTTTATACATGGTTTGCACAGCCCTCACAAACCATTTATCAACACCTAGCTTCTCAAGCATCCACCAGAGCATGGGACCCTGTCTTAAGCCTTCTTCAAGTCTACAAAGACCAGGTACAGTGGCTTACCCTTAGCTAAATACCTGGCATAAATCTGAACTGAATCTTATCTAATATATATATCAACCACATCTTCACTACTAACAAAAATTGAACAGTTCTTCATGGACCAAGTCAGTACTCAAGTGGAGCTACTGACCTCTCTGATGGGCCTACATTTCACTTACATTCATTCCCACACTCTACTAAGTGCATGTTAATAAGGAACCAGCACTAGGGAGGTTGCTATGTATTTGACACTGCTGAAGAGTCCTTCCGGCCCTTTGATTGGCAAGCTTTCTACAGCTGGATGCCCTTCTTATTGCCAACCACTTTACAGAGGATGATATATATATATATCATCAATATAATCATTGTTTTTATGTCTGTTTTTCTATGCTTGCATGGGTTAGATTTGTTTCTTTCCTTTGTCATCTCCCTAGTGAGGTTCAGTTTCTTGAGATCAGCTTTCTCCATCTCTGCCCACATCCTTCTTGGTCTCTCTCTGACACAACTTCTTTCCATTTGGAACTATTAGCACTTCTTCACCCAATGATCATCATCCATACCTGTTTCATGTTTAAACCAGTGCAATTTCTCTCCTGCACAAAACATCCTACTCCACTTATGCTTAGCTTTTATCTCATCATACATTATTCCCTTCATTCAGAGAAAGAACCCTTTGTTGCCAATGGAGATAGTAGCTCCTACTTGTTGTTATTCTAGTTATTACACTTTCAGAGCAACCTCCACCACTACTAATTTAGTCACCAAGCTAACAGGAGCTGTCACCTATTTCTATGGAGCTTTCTTATGATTGGAGAAAGTTTATTTCACTGGTCGTTTTAATACTAACTACTCTTGTGCATCTCTCACTAACTAAGTCTACCTTTTCTGTTAATCTGCCTACAATCTCTTGTGCACCCATATTTACATTTATTCATCTTATAACGTATTCCCTTTCTACATATTCGGCATCGCCACTTCTCTAATGGAACTGGAGTCCTGTCTTTTTTCCTACTTTCTAAAACTTTGGTCTTTACTAACTTTACTCAGAAGCCTTTTGATTCTAAGTTCTGTTTCCACGGTAAGAATTTCTTCTCTAGCTCCTCCATTGACTCTGCTATAAGAACCATGTTGTAAGCATACAGAAATTCCCTTGGACAGCCAGTCTTAAACTTAAAGGAAAACTCATCTGTTATGGCATGGAGAAGTATAATAAACAGGAGAGAGCTGATGGCTAAGCCTTGATGAACACCTGCCTGCACATTGAATTCCTCAGTAAACTCATTACTTACTTTCACTGACAGTACCTATGTACATGGTTTGCACTGCTCTCACAAGCCACTCTTCCACTCCCAGTTTCCTAAAAGACCACCAAATAACAGGCTTCTTCCAAATCAATGAAAGCTAGATATAGTGGCCTACACTTGGCTTGGCTACAAATTTCTCTTCCAGTTGTCTCATTAAAAGAATGCACTTTGGGTGCTTCTTTGTGGCATATCTCATCTAATTTGACTATTTTCCTAATTAGTTGTGCTAACACTCTGCCATTTTCATAACTTGATCCATCAGGTGTATGTCTTTGTAGTTGCTTCTTTTTAAAACATCCACATATCTCTTGTAACAATTAATGATTATACTGCTACACCATTCATTGGGTATGACACCATCATGTATTACCTGATTGATTATGTGGGTGAGTATCTCGACTTCTACTTCACTGGATAATTTCAGCCTCTCAGCAACTATCTCTGATGGTCTCACTGCTTTTCCATTTTTCATCTCTCTGAAGTCTTCTTTCACCCTTTAACTGTCAATTTCAATAGCTAGTCCGTCTGTTAAGTCTACGAAGTTCAGCTGAAAAGGTCATAGGCTGACCAAGACACTCTCATAGAATGTGACCAAATAAGGTTTATTTTTTAACATAGTTTCCCTTGCGGTCAACACATTTCTTCCATCAGTGTCGCAGTGCTTGGTGAAGAAGCTTTCATCCTGTTGGTAAAAAAACTGTTCAAGAGCAGATATGAAGTCATCATTACTGCGATACTGGTTCCTAACCAAATGTTTTTTCATGTTAAGGAACAAATGATAATAGATGGAGCCAAATCAGAAAAATAGGGAGGGTGATCAACCAGCTCAAAGTCACAGTCACGCACAGCAGCCATTGAAATCAAGGCCTTGTGTGCTGACGAAAACCCCTTCTGTCAGATTTCCTAGGTATTTATTCTTGATAGCCCTTCATAACTGCCTCAGCAAGTTGGCATAGTACTCTCCATTGATGGTGTGGCCCTTTTGAAGATGGTCAATAATTACAATGTCTGCATACGAACAGCGATGTTACATGGCAGTGAGACATGAGCATTGTGTGCAGAGGACCTGCGCAGACTGGAGAGGAACGAAGCATGCATGCTCCACTGGATGTGTAATAGTAATATACGTGAACAGCAAAGCATAAATGAACTAAGTGAGAAATTAGGTATAAGAGGGATCAGATGCTGTTTACTCAAGGGAAGACTACGTTGGTATGGTCGCGTGATGCACATGAAAGACGACAGCTATATAAAGAAGTGAAGGGCGATAAAAATTGATGGAAGTTACGGAGTAGGTAGACCCAGAAAAACCTGGGATGATTTGATAAATTCCGACTTTACACACTTACACCTCTCCAAGACAATGTCACTAGACCGAGATCTTTGACACCACATTTACTGAAGTAATACAGAAGACCCGCCTTGCCTAAGTACAAAGCGAAACCTACAGTCAGTAGGCACCTCTTAACAAAAATACACCCCCATCCCACTCCTCCACTCCCCCACCCCCATCAACACCACCCCTTTCTCTGTAAAGTTATGTTGGTACCACAACATCCAGTCCTAAACAAATGAGGTCGTGTCACAACAAAAAAACACACAGTCCATGCTGTAATGTGGCCGTGTAGGTAACACGGTAAAAACCTCCCAGTCCACACTGTAAACGTGGTTGGTGTTAGGAAGGGCATCCAGCCATAGAAAACCTGACATAGTCCTATATGAGCGAGACGACCAATCTTGCCTCAAGTGGGACAATTCCCGTCTAAACCCATGCTAGCGTGGAAGACAGACGTTAAACGATGATGATGATGATGATGATGATGATGATGATGGTGATGGTGATTCGCATCCCCAAAAACTGAGGCCAACACTTTCTTTGCAAATGAAACCTTGGCCTTCTTTGGAGCAGGTGAGGAGGGATGTTTCCACTGCATGAATTGTCTCTTTGTCTCTGGCTCAAAGTGATGAACCCATCACTGATCCTGGGTTAGGAAACATTCAAAGAAACCAGCTGGATCTGCCTCAAACAATGTTAGATTTTCCCGTGATGTGATCAGGTGTCAGATGTGGCACCCACCAAGCAGAAACCTTTATCATGCCAAGTTCATTGTGCAGAATATTCTATACTCTCTCTCTCAGGATATTCTAACAACATTGTCTATTTGATTTATAGTCAATTGCCTGTCATCCATCACCATGTGATGAATATAATCAATGTTTTCCTTGGTGGTGACAGTTGCAGGACATCCAGACCTTGTGTCATCTTCAAGACTCTCCCTTCCACTCCTAAATTCAGCTGTCCTATTTTCACTGTTGATAAAGTTGGAGCATTATCCCCTAATGTAGCAACCATGTCGACATGAATGTCCTTGGGAGCTAAACCCTTTTTCTGCAGGTACTTGATAACACCACAATGCCAAATTTTGTCCATTTTCAAGAGAAGTGGCTACTAGTTACTTTTGAAATCTTCTTTGAAATGTCTGATATCAGTTTACCTGGAAAAAAAATAATGCAATTATTAATAAGAGTTGAAATTAATGCAGCTGTAGCATCACTCCTTTATAATCAGCCTATGAACTTCTCAGCCCACCCTTATACTGGCAATAATCTCTCTTCTTTCCATAACCTCTCACAATAACATTTCCAAGCCTCTTCTGAGCATCAGTATCATTCCAAAAATACTTTTGCCCAACATGATAGGAAAGTGCTACAAAATTCTTTAAATAAAAAATTAAATTCTAATGTTTCGAAGCCTGTTGAAAATTTTATATAATTTTTCATTTTATCAAACCCTTTTGGATTTTCCAGAATATCTTGCTCGCAGGGAAAATGGACATTAAATGATGATGACCATCATCATTATGAAAAAACTTTTCATTCACTTAACAGTTTCAATAATTTGAGATGAATAGTCCCATCACATTGAAGCAAACTATGAGAAATGCTTTCCCACAATAACTTGAAGCAAGATATTTCACTAAAAAATGCTGATATACTACATAACGGTGAGAAAAATTACACTCAAGGAATGTGAAAAACAGCTTAAAACCAGAATAAATAACCTCATGGACACAATACAGAAAAACAGCCTTTGATACTCTTTCTCTTTCTCTCTTGCCTAAATACTATTAACCCTTTTGATACCAAATTGTCTGAAAATGTCCTTGGTTCTTTGATACAAAGCATTTTATTTTAATGCATTCACACACACACATATCATCATCATCATCATCATTTCCGTTTAGCGTCAATTCTTCCATGCTTGCATGTGTTAGATGGGTTGTCCATGCCGGGAAACAACGTGTTTAACCCATGTTAGCATGGAAGAATTGATGCTAAACAGAAATAATGATGATGATGATATATATATATAAATTTTCATCATAACTTTATGCTCCAGACACTAAATAAGGAGAAAGTTATTTATATTATTAAATCCTCTAAAATTGTTGATTATCTTAAAATCATGGATATTGTCTTTCATCAGAAAGACAGTAATGAAAGAGTTAAATTCTCTAAAATTTCTTATGTTTTGATAATTCTGCCAATCCACAACCTTGAAAATATTTGTAAGAATAAATAAGTATTATTAGTTATGCTTCTTATTTTCAAAAGAAAATCAATATAGAGGTTATGATAGTCTTAATAAACTGCATACTCTAACAAAAACTCAATGATTCATTTATAAACAGGTTAATTTTAAACAATTTGGAAAAGCAGATTGAATCATTTTTACATTTGGCAAGCACAGAAATCACTTGCTATGTCACGCAAGGAAGAGATTAAAAAGAAACAACTAAACAACTGAATTAAATCATTCTGAATATTTGATGAAAAACCTTTCAAAACAGTTGCAGATTTTGAATGACTGCAATTTTTCATTAAAATCAGTGAAACAAAATGCTAACTGAATATAATTACTCTTGTTTCCAAATAACTCAATGTCATCGTAACTGTAAAAACCCAACTTATGCATTGTCCAAATTATTCTTTTTAAGATATCTCGCTTTTCCAAAAATTCTTCATTGTATCTAATAATATGTGATTCATGATTGTTAAGTGCTAAAATCTATTTTACTTACTCTTCTAAATTCTTTAAAATTTACATATGTTTGTAAATGGATTGCTAATTTTTCATGGTGAGTGAAGGATTGCAAGTATACAGGTTATTTAAATGGTAATGTCCTTTATTTACAGAGCTCTATACTGCATTTTGTTTTTAAAATAGCAGACATAACCAACAAAACAATTTATTATTTATCCCGCCGACGTTAACTTTGCCTTTCGTCCTTACGGGGTCGATAAAATAAAGTACCAGTGGTACACTAGGATAATTGCTGGCCTTCTGCCAAAAGTAGAAACAATTATTTGAGTGTCAGATAAAATGCCATCACAGCATTTGTTTTGACTCTACATTCTGATTTCAAATCTCACTAAATTCAGCTTTGCCTTTCATCTTTCCAGGGTTGATAAAATAATGTACCAATCAAATATTGCAGATGATGTAACTTTACCCTTCCACCAAATTTGCTGGCCTTATGCTTAAATTAGAAATTATTATTTAAATATTTCCAAGCTCAGAGTTAAATTTTTTAATATATCTTTACTTTCATCAAATTTAACATCAGAATAGGCCTTCTTCTGTCAACTATGAATCTCTTTTCATTAACCCTTTCATGACCATATATCTAATGAAAACCACTGTCTATAATTTGAAAATAATCAAGAATTTAAAAGGATTTTGTCATAAAACCAACTTTCTCGGTAGTAAATTGGTGTTTGGAGCATAGCTTAACAAAGGGTCTTAGATAAAATTATGATGGAGGTTTTTTTTTTAGCTAAATATAAACACTTTAAAATAAATAGTTTCATATCATAGAATCAGCGGTGGTTTCAGGCAGTTTGGAATCAAAAGTTTTAAAAGAAAGTGAACTAAATCGTGATTTACTTAACTCACTAAAATCATTCACAGCCATTGAAGACTAGTGTAAGTATTGCAAATAGAATTGACCAAAAAGATGGAAGTGATGTTTACCATTGTCATTCAACAAACTGAATAATTCATAAGATTATATGAATAACAAAATTAAATTAAATGACATTAATGTAAAAGATAAAAGAAGAAGAAAGTCACGTTTTCAATTCAATACATGCATATGTTTGTATGTATATGTAAATATATGTATATCCTTCCCACCATGAGCTACCAATTGTCACTCTCTTTCTCTTCAAAGCTCCTAGCCTTTTCAAGACAATTTTGCCCTTATTCTCTCTCCTCCCTCAGCAAGTAATGTATAATACCACCTTCATGATGCCCCCCACCCCCACACACACACACACCTACTATCACTATGTCTCTCTGCCCTGCTGAGGACACAATGATTGCCCTAGTGGTGATGTCACGATAAAATACATCCTGTTCATTATGTAAAGTGATTTGCCGGTGTCACAATGAAATGCACCCAGTACATCTATATAAAAATTTGATCCACATCCGTCTGTTACACAGTGTGTGTTTGTGTGAATATATATGTGTGTAAAAGGAAGGAAGGAGGTGGTGAAAAAACTATACCAAAACAGCGACTGGCATTTTTTTTGCTACACTGTGTATGTGTGTGTGTTTGTGTAAGTGTATGTGTGTGTATTTGTGTGAGTGTATGTGTATGTTTGTGTAAATGTATGTTTGTGTGAACGTATGTGTGTGTGTGCTTGTGTAAATGTATGTATGAATGTATGTGTGAATGTATGTGTATGTTTGTGTGAATATATGTGTATTTATGTGACTGTATGTCTGTGAATGTGTATTTTTGTAAGTGTGTCTGTGTTTGTGCGTTTATGTTTATATACTCACTAGCAGTAAAGCCCAGCATTGCTCGGGGCTGCTCAGTAGCTGTGTTAAAGTTACAATGTTAAGTTCCTTTCTTGGCTTAAAAACTGTAGAGTTTACAGTGTAGGCTTTCATGTGGTAACTAAATGAAAATCTCATCAGGCTTTATTCGAGATTATATTTTTTACAAAATATTTGCTTGTTTTAGGTGTATTCAATAAAAATATTGTTTTAAAAGACTTTTTAATGGAAATGAAGCAAAATGGAAGTTTAATGTTGAAACTTCGAACTCATGAATTTTGCAGGTAAAAATTTTGCTGGCCCGAAAACTGTTCGCGTATTTTTTGCATGCGTCGTTTATACGTAACATAAATAGATAAACAAATAACGCCATAAAAGGTAAATAACTCGTCTCTCATCCCTATTTATACATTTGAACTGAAAAATCAATACATTACAAATTCGATTTTTGCACTTGGCGTGGGTCGATTTGAAAATTTTTTTGACCGATGTCTCCGCCGGACCTTCATCTATAAGTGTAGCAATTTCACCGAAATTTGAACGTACGGTTTAGGAGGAGATGTGTGCCGACCGTTTTAGTAGACAGACAGACAACCTCAGTTTTATATATATAGACTAGCAGAAAACCGTCCACCGGGTGGTTTTCTGCTAGTATATATATATATATTACACACACAGAAATGTATATATATTTCTGTGTGTGTGTATATATATATATATATTACACACACAGAAATGTATATATATTTCTGTGTGTATATATATATATATATATATTACACACACAGAAATGTATATATATTTCTGTGTGTATATATATATATTTCTGTGTGTGTATATATATATATATTACACACACACAGAAATGTATATATGTTTCTGTAGCACTCCTCAATTCCCCCCTCTCTCCCTCCCGCTATCCCCCTCTTGTAGTCTGTCTCTTTCTTTCACTCTCACTCTCTCTCTACGCGTGCGCAAAAAACATTCGCACGCACGCACGTTTCCACTGTCGGACAGACAGACAAACAGAGAAATTGCTGGTTATATATTATAAGGAGATACGTATAAATGTATGCGTATGCATACACACACATATACACATATGCACAGAAATTTGTTAATTTATTTTCAAAATTTCATGTGATGACACACTGACGGATGTTGAAAATAATTCTAGTACTGTAAAATGGTAGTGCTAATGTTACAATAAATGCACCCAGTACACACTGCAAAGTGCTAGTGCCATAATAAAATGCACCCAGTCTAGTGGGTAAAATGGAAGTGAAGGTGTCACTATAAAATACACCCAATACATGCTGTAAAATGAGTGGCATTAGAATGGGCATCCAACATTAGAAACCACGCTAAAATGACATGTATGAGCAAGATGGTAATGATGATGGTAATGATGATGATTTACATAAATCATTCATTTTTCCTTTTATGTCCATTCTTCCATATTTAATCATACACATACACACACATTCATATATAGACTTACCTGTGACAGAATATCTAGATGAATACAACCTTAGCTGCCGCAGTAGACCTGTAGGAGGTAGGCCTCTCACCATCACTTCAATGGCTAAAATGACCCCTATGAAAAGATGGAGTGGGTGTAACAGAGACATACGGAGTCCCCAAAACCACAACCAGATGTGAAGAATGATTGCACATGTGGTGGGAGCAAGTATTTAAAACTACTCTAAAGGACCTTGTGTTTGTCCAAGAAGAAAGAGAGGTCATCGGTGTCAGCATCACTGGCAATGTGGCCAATATGTTCATGGTGTGATGGGACAGGAGACTCAAAGAATGCTTAACTGAGAACCCCATAGCCATAGCCATGTACTCTTCCTATGTTGACAATATTAATATAGTTATTAAAACTACTCCATGAGAGAGTAACCATGAACCAGAACTAGAAGTTAGCACCAAGAAGAACATCCAGCAAAGCTAACTCCATCCACCAGAGCATTAAGGTAAGAGTAGACCACCCCAACTATAGATTACCTGAGTTAGACACAGAACTCTGCATGGAAAGCCCAAATCCTCCATTCACATTATACCAAACCCAATCCACCAAATCTCAGTTATCTCAAATAGTGCTAAGTTCAATATCTTGGCAGCAAACCTCAGAAGGGTAATGAGAAATGTGTCCCGTATGTGTGATCCAACAGAGTTAAAGAGACACATACAGCATTTTATCCACTGCGTGCAGTTCTATGGTTACAACCAAAGATACAGGATCAGGGTGTACAAAGGAGCCATGGCTAAATTCAAAACCATTATGGAGAATGATACGAATGGGATTTGCCCACTATACAGGAGCAAATCATGAAATAGTATAGAAAGGACTAAGAAAAAGATAGTGAAGGCCAACTATTGGTAATTTTGGCAATATTGACTTTGTGACCATCTCCAAATATAACAATATATATACTAGCAGCCTCCCAGCATCTATCGTATGCTCATTTTCCTTGAAATAAAAGATGTTAAGAGGTATTTAAATACTGCATAACAAAATTTATTTAGAATATCTAAATACAGAAAGTAATAAAGAAAATATTGTATTCTACGAAAATTATAAAACATTTACAGAACTTCAGTATATACAATGTTTTTAACTTTTTTCTTTGGAGCATATATGAAGAATTTGTGGGGGCTTCTTTATTTTGAACAATCTACATTCAATTGACCATATGGAATCAGTCCTCTTCTAAATGGAGAGTGACAATCAGCAATGCTTGACTTACTAATGGTCATTATGTAACGACTCTCACTAGGAATTGCAATTGTTAGAAAGGAAAGGGGACATCTGTTGGTATTAATGATATTCTAGGTAAAAATACGTCTCACATCCAGTGACGATGTTGATATTAGTGGTATTCTGGATATAAATACAATGTCTCCCTTACCACATCCAGTAAATA
>OZ024743.1:143645956-143665956 GCA_964016885.1 Eledone cirrhosa | reverse complement strand
GTGTATATATATATATGTGTGTGTGTGTGTCTATGACCAGTGCATATAGATCACAGACACCCACATATATATATATATATACACACACACATCATCATCATCGTTTAACGTCCATATATATATATGTATATACACATACACATCATCATCGTTTAACGTCCATATATATATATATATGTATATACACATACACACACATATTTATATATATATACATACACACACGTATATATATGGGCCTTCCAGTTTCATTTCACATTATATACATGTCTGTGTAAATTTTCATTATCTAAAAATTATTTTTAAGTGAACATAATAATTTTAAAAAATATATTTTGAATGAACGTGGCCCAATATTGAAATCATACAATTTAAACAACGTTTATGATACACACTACAACAACAAATACTGGTGTTGCTCTCTAAAACTTTTTGAGGTAAATCACAACACAGTTGGCGCTACTGAGGATGAGAACATGTTCCTCAGTTACACACTACAAAAGCTACAAGGAATGCTGATGTTATTCTCTAAAAACATTTGAGGCACTCATGGCTCTACTGCAGATGATAGTGATCTCCTCAGTTACACACTACAATTGGAAATGCTAGTGTTGCCTTCTAAAAACGTTTGAGACCAAGCCAAAAAACTTATGGCATTTAAATTAATACTAGAGTGTAAACAACATTTGGTTAATTTATGAAGCATTGTGAAATTTGAAATTTTTAAATATAGTTACTACAACGCAGATAACTATAAATAATTGACTAAATCAGGTAAAGTATCCTTGCATTCTAATTCAAATCCTGCTGAGGTCAACTTTGCCTTTTATTTTTTTTGTTGTAAACATTTGAGCCATTTCTTTGGTTTTAGGATACTTCTATTTTCCCCTTTCCCACAGTCTCAGAGACCCTGAAAAGGGGTCATGAGCACTACTCTTCCTCCTAAGAAAGAAAAGAACTGATTCTTAGATTGGATCAAGGAAACTATGTTGCCATTAATCTTTCCATTTCTGATATTATCTGTCAGTGACAGAAAGTGGGATTTGAACTCAGAAAATACACAGCTACCACAGGACATCCCATCAGACACTTTAACAATTCTGCTAATTCACTGCCCTTTATTGACCCTATAACAGTGAAAAGCAATGTTGATTTTAGTGGGATTTGAACCCACTATCTGCCCTTTGGGTGCCTTTAGCAGATTTTACTCTGTTGCCAGTATTCAGACATGTCTTCAACTTGAAAATACCTTCCTCCTGCCCTTCCCACCTACTAGACTCAGTGGCTCTGAGCACTCCCTTTCCCTTTCTTTATTATCACAGAGAGCTACAAATCCTGCAAAGCATTTACTCCAATGCTCTGTCAATTCACCTCCTGACTAAGCTATTAAAATACAATGAAAAAACAAATGAAATCAAATACATCTTAGATAGAAAAAAAATTCTTTTTTCGCTCTGGAATTGTTTTTGTTTTGTATTCTTTTTCAAATTGTGTGTCCTTATTTGTACAAATAACTATATAGAGAATTAGAAATTTGTTCACTTAAATTAATCTAGTTTACCCTTATTGAAACTTTTCCAGAAAGTATCTTTTTTTTATATCTCTCTAGGGTGTAAAAGTACATTTTCTCCACCCAGAATACTATCAACCTAAATATTTTCTATCATCTTATATTCCATCCTCCATATTTCTCCACCTAATTCTTTCAGTTATTTGAGCCGTTGTTTTGTCCTAAGTATTGTACTTATATTCTTTTACTGGTTTTATTCATTAGACTGTGGCCATACAGGGGCATTGCTTTAAAGGGATTTAGTCAATCATATCAACCCTTGTACTTATTTTTTCAAATCTGATATTTATTTTTATCTCTTTTTTGTTGAACTGTTATGTTATTGAATGTAAACACAGGTATACATGATGGACTTCCACACAGTTTCCATCTACCAAATTTCACTCACAAGGCATTGCTCAATTTAAGGCTATAAAAAACAATTGCTCATGGTTTACACACAGTAGGACTGAACCTGAAACCACATGATTGTGAAACAAACTACTTAACCATACAGGCATACTTGTGCCTATTGATCACTTTAAATGTCATTGTAAACAAATCTTGCAGAGGTCAACTTTGCCTTTCATTTTTTCAATATCAACAAAAAATTCCAATTCAGGGTGGTGGATTGGCAGAATTGTAAGAGCATCCAACAGGGTGTCTAACATATTTGTTCCAATGCTCTGATTTGAAAATACCATCCTTCTTCCCAGAAGTCTCAGAGATTCTGAAAAAGGTCATGAGCACTGTTTGTACTAAATTCTAGCTTCTATCCTAGAGGGGCATGGAACCATACCTCACTTACAGACATTCCAGATATGGTATGGTTTTTACAGCTGGATGCCTTTTCTAACTCCAACTACTCTACAGAGAGTACTGGGTGCATTTTATGGCACCAGCACTGGGGAGATTGTCATGTCCTTGGTAGAACTGAAGAATCCTCTCACCACTGACAGTTTCTGCAGCTAGATGCCCTTCTTAATACCAACCACGTTACAGATTGCAATTGGTGTATTTTATCATAGCACAAGCACTAGGGAGGTTGTCAGGTAATTGACTTGACTGTAGCGCCTGCTGTCTCTTCTTTTGTTACCCGTTGAATGTTATCCACTTAAGTGTACTAGTGCATTTTATTAAAAGCATGAGAGAATGGGGGAGGGTGTCAAGAATGGGCAGGAATGTATAACAAGTGTGGTGTTATGAAACAGTTACTTCTGTTCCAGTATAAGAATGTATATGGGTCCATATACACCATTATTTTTAATCACACCATGTTAGTGCTATTGCTAATTAAACTAGAATTATGAGGTTTGTCCCCAACGTAAGAGTACTGATGTTTTATTTAAATGTATATTAGATGTATGTAAAATTATAAGTTATCTCCTTCCAAATACGACCCTTGGTACCAATGTTTTCTCCATTGATCGTAGCAGTACCATAAGTCATTTTCTGTGAGTCTCCTTAGCTTGTCAGTTACAATTTTTTGTATGTTTTCCAAAATTCCAAAATGATGACCCTTCAACTTCAATTTCAACTTAAGGAAGAGGTAGAAACCACACAGAGCTAGATTTGGGTTGTAGGCAGGATGTGAAAGAGTGAGAATGTTTTTCTTCCTCAGAAATTTTCTTACTGAAAGTGCTGTGTGAGCAGGTGCGTTATCATGGTGCAGTACCCAATCACCTACATTGTTCTTTCAGACTTGCTGGACCTGTTCTCTTCTCGAAGTTGTTGATGTCTGTCCTGGAGGTAAAAATTCTTTGTGAACAATACCCCAGCTGTTGAAAAAAGTGATAATCATCATTTTCCACTCTGCTCATGTGTGCTTTGTTCGGATGAGGAGAAATGTTCATGTGCCACTCCTCACTTTACCGTTTTGTCTCTGTATTGTACTCAAACACCTATGATTCATCTGTTATTACTTTATCCAAGAAATTTGACTCAATTTCAACTCTTTCTAGCAAATCCTGACAAATTTCCAATCGGTTTGGTTTTTTTTTGCTCCATAGACATGTTTGAACACTAGTTTTGCACAAACTTTTTTGCATATGCAAATGGTCTGTTAAAATTCTGAATTTCCAAGCCCATTTCTTCTGCAACCATCCTAACACTTAATCAGTGATCTTTCTCCGTCACTGCTCACACCACTTCCACATTTTGTTCATTTTAGCCTGCTTTTTGCAACTTAAAAACCTTACTTCTCAATTGAGTGGCATCTCCATAAGCTTGTGTTAAAGAATTAAATGTTTTGGTGGCAGATTTGTTAAGTTTCACACAAAATTTGATTGCTTGCCATTGTTCAATATTTTCCTGCATCACAATCGTAACAGGTTATAAACACATCTGTACATAAACAGCAATAATTCCTGACTGTCTCAATCGATCATGTTGAAACAAATATGTATGTGTAGCCAAGATCATATCCAGCATGTGTAGATACATGTTTATACATTGAGGAGCATCATTACCATGTCGTACATAAGAAAATCAGTGCCGTTACTTTGGAGACAAACCTTGTATACATACATTTTGATAGAAAATTGTGTAAAACAGATTAATAAAGAAATATTTAAGGATTGGGTATCTCTGTACAAATGAAGTCTTAATGAAATGTTACATGTAGTTGATGGATGTTTATAAAATGACCATGACCTTGCTAACACTCAGAAACACACAAATAACTGTCAAATCTCCCTCAAATTATAAATTGAACAATGTCTGATATGCAATGAGATAGGATGCTGATCTGAGGCTCCTCTTTTCTATAACAAGGACTACATAGTCCAATGTATCTTGTCTTAAAAAGATAAGGTGTAAATTTGAGGGAGATTTGTCTGTTGTGACAAAAATTAGTTTCCAATAATCCTTTTTATTTGGCTAAAAACATTCAACTTTGGTTTTCAAATCACAAGTATAGACATCCTGTTTTTATAGCAAATGGCAGGCTTGCAGCCATTAAAATATACCATAATGCACCTGGACCAGAAGTAGCACTAATGATTTTATAACAGCCATAAGCACTTTACAAATTTGGTCTTTCTGCTGCTTTCTGGAGCATCGTTGAGTTATGAAAAAATGAAGTTATAGAGACATGATTTCTAATTTAATAACCAGATCAATGCTAGACTCACATACTTGTTGAGACCAACCTTTCAGCCTGTCACTGTTCCGATCATTAGCAGAACATGCATCAGTGTATCCAGAGCTTCCTTCGGCTGGATTCTTCAATAAATTGGCATTGTAGCAATCAATAATGGAACTTTAGAGGAATCAGAGTTTGATCGATTTCCTGTGAAGTTTGATTTAAAGTGATCAACTTTGGCTCATTTATTGTTTGGGTTAAACCATCTAATCAAAATTTCTCCAGCTTCAGACAGCCATCCATGATGTGTAATAGAATGGATCTCTGCCGATTTCAATGATGTGTTCCAGTTGTTCAATGAAATTAACTTGTAGATAGCTGAGCATTCCACAGATACATGTACCTTTAGTATAATTCTCAGGGAAACTCAGTGTTACAAGGCTGGTCTATTGAACTACAGGGACAGTTTATCCAATGAGCTTCAGTTTCCATCATGAGAACCAGTTTCAATTTATCAATTTCATTTGCAAGGTATGGGTCAACCTGAGACTGTGGTAAATGACATTTTCCCAAGATGCCACAAAAGAATTGAACCCAAAACCTAATAATTGCAATGTGAACTTAACCATTTGGCTGAAAGTTAGTCTTTCATGAGTTGTCAAGCCGTCAAGTTGGTCACAGTGCAAAGGAGAACCGAATCACGATGTCATTCTCCTCAAACACCACTTTGTTTTTCTGGCAGCTTTCTTGACTGAAGGGCAAGTAGTATTGTTCTGTATTTTATTCCAAAGGAAAGGTGTTCTAGAGTGAGAAAAGAAGGAGGGGATTAAGGGTTAAGATGGGACAGGAATGTATAAGGTAGGATGAAAGCTACTTAAGTAACGGTGTAAGAATGGATATGGATATTTGTATACCTTTATTCTGAATCACTGTTAGTGCTATCACTAATTAAACTACAATTATGCATTTTGATAGATTGAATAAAACAGATTATCATCTATTTCACTTTCAATGTAGGATGATTTGGAGACGTTTTGGTTTAACCCTTTAGCATTCACATTACTCTATATATATTATTGTATTTTCGTGGTAAACACTTTATCTTGCATAATATCTCACATAATATCGAATCTATGAGATTGATATTTATTTTGAAAACAATACCTTAACATCAGTATGAGTGGCCAGTTACAGCCAGTTTGTACAGAAAAAGGTGAAAGAATTCTGGCTGGATACATCATCATCACCGTTTTACGTCCGTTCTTCCACGCTAACATGGGTTAGACGGGTTGTCCTGTTGTGGGCAGTGTCTGGTCGGCTGACCATGCCTTGCTCAAACAGGAACTGATCTGGCTTGATTTCTACAGCTGGATGCCCTTCCTAACACCAACCTCATTTACAGTGAGTGCTGGGTGCTTTTTCGTGGCGCCTACACATCCACTTTACAGTGTGGGCTGGGTGCTTTTTTGCCGTGGCACCTCCATAACCACCTTGCGGTGGGGGGAGTGGGGGCATATTGTTTATATGCTTCAGCATGTACCCATGGGAGGTCGGGTACCCTGTATTACTGCGTGACGCCAGAAGTCACGGTCGTGTGTCATTGGCTTTGAGAGGTTAGTTGGGTAAGGTCGGCTTTTATCACCTCATCCCAAGTCATCTTGGGTCTCCCCACTCCGCGGTTTCCATCAACTTCTAGTGCTCTGCACCTTTTTATGCAGCTGTCATCCTTCATACGCATCACATGTCCATACCAGCGTAACCGCCTCTCCTGCACGCAGCATTTGATTCCTCTTATGCTCAGTCTCTCTCTCAATTCCTTTATGCTTTGTCGTTCACGTATATTACTGTTACACATCCATCGGAGCATGCAGGCTTCGTTTCTCTCTAATCTACGTAAGTCTTCCACCTTCAGCGCCCAGGTCTCACTACCATGCAACATCGCTGTTCGGATACACGCATCATACAGTCTGCCTTTCATTCTGAGGGAGAAGCCTTTTGCAGCTAGCAGTGGTAGTAGTTCCCTAAACTTCTTCCATCCCGTTCTTACCCTAGTTATTGTACTTTCTGAGCACCCACCTCCGTTGCTAATTCGGTCACCTAGGTAGCAGAAGCTGTCTACTGTTTCTACAGGGCCCTCCCAGAGATTGGTGGTACTTGTTTCCTGTGGCCGTTTGCTTGCTGTTTCAGCACAGCTGCTGCATGTGAATCCTACATTCTTAATTAAGCTTCCTGAGATCCCGCTACATCTCTTGTGTACCCATTGTTTGCATTTGGGGCAGAGAATGGAGTTCCTACCTACACCTTTCCTACATACTGAGCAAGGCCATTTCCCTGAGGGGATCTGGGTTCTGTTTTCTCGTCTACTTACAAGGACCTTAGTTTAAATGCCAAAGGGATAAAGTGTTCCTGTTTAAATTTAAATCTTCCAACACAATTTTATTTTGGAACCATATGAATAAGTTACTAAGTTGAAAATGAGATAATTTTAGTAGATTCTCAAAATTCTTCATTAATCAATTGAAATGCAGTGTATTTCATTAGAAATATGCTCATGAAGGGATTTAACAATATTATTGTCCTCAAAAAAGTTCAGGTCTTGAGTGAGTGGATTATGGCTAGAGTACCAAACAAATATATTTTGAGGACAGTGAATTACCGTAGGCGCTGCCATATCTGAACATGCAAATAATAAGTTGAAGTCAACAGTGAGATGCTTAACTCTTGATACCCACCCACCCCAAACCACACTAATTCTATGATGACAAACATCTGGTTTTAAACTATTTAAACAAATAATTGTTTCTATTTTTGGCACAAGGGCAGCAATTACCCAGTGCATTACTGGTACTTTATTTTATCGACCCCGTAAGGATGAAAGGCAAAAATGTTATGGAAGAATATCTTTTATTTTGATCATTTACAAAATAATTAAAAAACAGATATTTTTTGTTAGAAATATGGTAATGACACAAGGAGGATGTATTCAAATTTCTTCCAAGGAATATGGCAAGTACTTAGACCTAATAGCACCATAATCGGATCACTCTAGGATGACACAAAACCTATGTAAATCTGATTCCAGGAGATGATCTGGTAAGGGCATCAGCAGTGGTATTTATCTTTGCTAGGCTCTTCAGTCAAGTCAATGACCTGACAACCTCTCTAATGTTGATGCCATGATAAAATGCACTGAGTACACTCTAAAATGGTTGGTACTTGTAGCAAACATATCAAAAAGTGTTGAAAGGACTCTTCAGTTGTATCAAGATATACTGATGCTACCTATTGAATGTCACCCACTTTGCAGAGTGTATTAAGTGCATTTGTTTAAAACAATGCACCAATGAAAAATATTCTTTGTTTTTCCTCTATATCAGTGACTAAATATGAACAAGATTGCTTATTGATAAATATAGCCTCAAGGTCAAACAGTTCACCATTTACTAAAACATATGGAGGCACATGGCTTAGTGGTTAGAGCATTGGGCTTGCAATCGAAAGGTTATGAGTTCAATTCTCAGACCGGGTGATGTGTTGTTTCCTTGAGCAAGACACTTTATTTCACATTGCTCCAGTTTACTCAGCTGTAGAAATGAGATGATAGGATTGGGGTTCCTATCATTCCTCTGCAAAGTGGTCGTGGAGGTGCCACGGCAAAATAAGCACCCAGCCCACACTGTAATGTGGACGTGTAGGCGCCACGAAAAAAAGCACCCAGCACTCACTGTAAATGAGGTTGGTGTTAGGAAGAGCATCCAGCTGTAGAAATCAAGCCAGAATCAGTTCCCGTCCCACCCTTGCAAGCAGGGAAAAGTGGTCGTAAAATGATGGTGATGATGATGATATTGGAGGTGAGGAAAAAAACTAAACACAGCAACAGAATTACTCTAAAAAATAAAAATCCTAAAACTGTAGTTTCAACATTTAATGGATTTTCAGGATGGAACCCCACGAGGGATGCAGCAGGTACCACTAGCTATTCTCCATGGCAGTGCTTTTACCATTTTATCTATCGGGCATAGCTGAGATATATCTAGCATTGTAGAATTTACCCCCACCTTCTCTTTTTGTCATTAAAGATGTAAAAAAATATATTAAAAAGATGCTGTTGAGTAATCAACAAAGCTGTTTGTGGTAAAAATATACCATTTTTAGTAACATTTAAGAAATATTTCAAAATTTGTAAATAAAATAAAATATGACTTTTGCATAAAGTGCTCCTTTTACAGACCATCATGGAGAAGATGATAGTTTTTACTATAATCAATGGCCTCACTAGCCTGATTAGCTCATTCTCCATAATGAACCACATCATTCCATTCCTAAGAACTTTTTATTCTCTTCTCTGTAAATAGTGTATCACTTTTTTTCTCTTAAGCATCTTTTTTATATTTTAAATATATACATGGCTAGTGAAATAAATAAAAAAAAAAGTATATATGTTTTTTTATCATAGGATTAATGATGTTGATTTAATTTATTATAAGAGAAAAATAATAATTGCATTTCATCCTTCTGGGGCCGATAAAATAAAGTACCAGCCAAATACTGGGATTAAGTTAATATTCCTGTAAATCATCCTGTGTATGAATGGAATTATAGAAGATGCTTTTAAATTAGAAAAATATAGAACTTTCAATAAGCTCACCAAAGTTGTTCCTCTTTACATGGTTATCTGGACACATTTTAAGAAAGAGGGGTGGTCAGTACTTCATATTTCTTCTCAACAACAAAAAAAGGAAGTGAAATAAAGAATGTTAATATTCACATCACTTCTAAATTTTCAAGCTTGGTAATTTCTACATGAAATAAATTTCTAAGGGAGACAACTCAAAAATGGCTAATTTTAAAATACAAAATCAAGGGAAATAACTTTTATAAGTTATTCTTTGATAGGGTCATAAGTTGTCTTTTCCTTACTAAAAACTTGCTATCTCGTCTTTTTTTTTTTTTTTTTTTTGCAGTGTGCATCCAGGTACACATTATCCCAAATGTCCTCTTTTCAAGTCAGTTGTAACTTGAAGAGTTTTAGTTTCGTTCCTCTGCGTTCACATTTCATACTCTCTAGATGTTTATGAAAGTAATCTGGTACTGTTAATAATTTGAGGTGATGAGAGTGCTTCTGTGTTCGCTCAACCTGCTGTAAATAGGAGTCAATCATTCTTTTAAAAAAAGTTAAAGTCTATCCCAATCCCGGTGGCTTATCTGTCTGGTGCTTACCCCGATGGGGTGGGGAGATGAATATCTGTTTCGATTTTGGTTGATCTGAAGTTAAATAACAAAAACAGCTGTTCACAATTAGTAACACATAAATTCTTCTGCACAACAGGCAAACACAGGTCTCCTTGACGTTCGTGATTTGTAAGAATGGAAGGAGATCAGCGACATAATAGAGATTGTAAATACTTTCATTATATAAATGTGATAGATGAAATAAAGAAATATTTCCATCCTTTAAATCCATAACTGAAAGTGTATATTAAATTTGAGAATAAATAAAAATATTAGAAATAGAGAAAACACAAGGGAGCTGGGTACCACTGTGAAATATGGATTAAAATACTGACAAATGCATCACTAGCAATTCGACCAAATAACTGATTTCACACGAGCTCATTCAGATTTATTATCTTGGTGATATCTCATATACCTCTAGTGATTCATTAACAGGGCCTCCAAAAGAAATTTTGCAAGGTGGTACAAGATCCCTTTGGGGCCCGAGTAGGCAAAGATGTTTCTCACAACGGATGTTGTATGGTTGCTGTGGAGCCTTCTTAGCTCTTGGGCCCCGGAACAAAGTACTGGCTGGACCTCTCTCTCACAGGCCCTGTTCATTATGTCAATTTTCCGGACCAGTTTTCTTCAGCGGTGTCAATATCAAGTCCCATGATAAATAGTTAAATACAAGCCCTATGTTAATTCAAGTCATATAAATTCAAAATGTTAATACTTACACTATCCGGAAGTAAATGTTTCATTTGATTTGTGATATTGTCTGATGATATAAAGAGACGATGCATTTGATGTGTGACAGTTGTTGACGTGCCTTACGACATCAGACGCTGAGGTTACATCAACACAGCGACTGAGGTATAGGGCAAATAACCAACCTTAATATGTCTCGTTTCAAAAATATCACTTGTGACTGATGAAAGTTCTCATGTAAACGACATCGTGGACGTTGAAGCTGTTCCAGTCGTTATAAAAGATATAAAAACATAACACAAAGATTCACAACCTGGGATAAATTCCATCTATTTGGAGATTCAATACCATTCATCCTTGAGATTTCAACTCTTGGTGAAATCATGGGCATCATTGTGACACCTGATGAAACCCACCCCTTTCCAAGTTGGAACACAGCCGATTTCTTCCGGAGAAAATATGTAAAAGAGATGTAAAAAAATGGATCGACTTCTGTACTGGTACTCTATTGACCTCATAAGGATGGAAGGCAAAGTTGACCTCGGTAGGATTTGAACTCAGAGCACAGAGAATTAATACTATAGAGCATTCTAGTCAGCATTTTAACAACTGCCAATTCACCGCCTTACTCAGGGATTAAATCTAATTCTGGATTTATACATATTTTTTCATTTATAATTAAAAACCATCTAAAGTTAAGAAAATTTGAAATAAGCCAACTTTGTTAAAATTCTCATGTTTTCTTTCTACTGTATTATACTTAATCTGTATTTTATATTTCCTAATTACTGCGCTATTCAGCGGAAAATAACTCAAGAAATGAATGACAAAGTAGAAAGAAAAATATCAATTATTCTCTATGTTCAGCTGCATTTTAAAATACCACTCCTTGTTGGTTACTGCATTATGGAAGAGATGTGAACAGAAATTATTGTAGAAAACAAAGTTGGGGTAAATTTACTTTCAGATAATTGCCACATGGAGTTGGGAACCCTTGATATAACACATTTTCTTCAGTCTTTTGATTTCAACTTTTGTCTCAGAACTTGATGTAGTCCAGTTGATGATACCAAACAAGTGCTACATATATCTACAGATAAATGACTAATGAATTATAACTCCATCTTCCCTCCATTTTGTCTACCTAATTACATAAGAGATAAAAACAGAAGGTTACCTTAAATCAGCACACAGGAACAATTTCTATTGCAGCTGTTATGTATCTGGAATATTTAATATTAGAATGTAAAAAATTGTGAAAATAATGACGAATATACAGAAGTTGATTATATATGTATGTCAGGTAGATCATCCGTCCTTAGAATAGTACCTTAAATGTCTAGTTCATCCCATACTAGTATAGACAAAAGAAGTCTTTAAAACGATAATAGTGATTATATATATATATATATATATATATATATATATATATATACCCGGATGGCCAATTGACCTACAGGTAGCTATGAATTCTCTGCAAGTAAGAAGCAATTACAGTAATTCAGACATTTTGTGATAACCATTTTAACATCTATAATAATATTTCCCATCCGAGTGTGTCAGTTCTTGGGTACATACACTTGAACTAGAGTTGAAAGATACAAAAATACGAACTCGGAATGTTATTGTTGCTGAGTTGTGTTAGATTTTCATAGAGGGAGGTTTCGCTGACGGTCGAGCCACCAAAGTAAATATTTCCATTGAATAAATAAAATAGCCGAGAGGTTAACAAAAATACCATGGGCCTGTATCTTACGTTGTCAATTGCTGCCCCCCCCCCCCCCCCCCCCAAATACACACACACCACCGAGTATATTCAAAATCCTTTTATAAGAGTGTCTATGTCAATGTTTTGGAGAAAGCATAACGACAGTTTCTCTTGGGGTTTAGAAAACTAAGGCAAAGCACGATAGCGATAGAGTTTCCTCCCTTACATTAGATGATGCGGTTTCATACGGAACAGAAAGTTAAGAGTTTTACAGCTTTTTTTTAATTGAAAAAAAAAAAAAAAAAATTCTGACTGCGTGTATTCAAAACCGCGTAAAATGCTGGTCGATTTTACAAACTAAGAATCGTCTGTTTAGCATTTATGCCAAATAACTGAACTTCTCTGCTGTTAATTAAAGAAAAGTTTATTCAGGAGCAGACACTGCGATGTTCTGGAAGTATAATGTACAGTTGTTCCGTGATTATAACATCCGTATTTACGTAAATGATAAAATACAATGTCAGTGTTTTATACACAGACACAGCTAGACAGTTAATGATAGACAGATAGCTAGAGATAAAGATAGATGGACAGAGGGACATAAAAATTCTCGAGCTTGGAGTAGTTGTATTTACATAGTATGGTCTGGTTCTTTGGTAGTGTCTCGTAGTTCTGAATTCAAATCTGCCTTTCGTGTTTGTGGGTCGAGAGAGGATGCCGAAGTACTACTTGTCAATGAAGTCTCAGAAAATGATGCCAATCTGAAAGAAATCTCACATATATATACAAGATACACATACCTGTGTTTTACGTGGGGAAATCAGAGAGATGAGGAGGTAGAGAAAGAGAACAAAAGAACAGGAAAAGGAAAACAAGCAGAAGAGATTAATTAAGCGGAAGCGAAGGAAAGCGAGCGACATTCATATACAATGTAACATTCGTTTGTTATTAGGTGTAAATATATACGAGAGAGTGGGAAGGCTAAAGTTATATATACAAACAGACAGAAAGAGAGAGCGAAAGAAAAAGACACTCATATACAAAGAGAGAGAGAGAGAGAACGTCGACGAAGATGAGGGTGTTGGTTGTGGTTCAAGTGTGGAGGTGGATATGAAAGAAACAACGATGTGGAAGGTGGGTACGAGAGAGAACGAGAAAGAGGTAATAAAAGCAGTGAGAAACAGTTACAGATGACTAGTGTTTCTTCACTGACCGTGACTCATTAGAGCAAGCCTGAGTTAGTCAGTGGCACGTGCTGTTGAGAGAGACCTTCCTTCTTTCATACCTAGTGACAAACCCAACAGTTAGCTATCTATTGGGAGCGGCGGTGATTGAGGAGGGAGTTTTGTTGGCTATTTTTTCCATACTTCGATTGTACTCTTTCCGTTGACAACTCTCATATGGAGGTTATATTACTCATGTTACACATATCAGCACACACGCGTTATATAACACATTACATAAATGACGCATTACACACACATGACATACGCAAACGCTAATTGACATCACACATACTCTACGAGATTATATAGTGTATGTGTATGTATATATATATATATATATATATATTTTTTTTTTTTTTTTTTTTTTGTTTTTCAAAATATTAATAAATGATGACATTCACATCATCAAAATATGTTTTATTATATATATTTCGAAGGTACTGTGCTGTTTTTTTTCAGTACGTCCTCGTCAGATAAAATACATGAATTGATGTATGACATACCTCAACGGTCTTGATGGTTCATTCAGTACGTCCTCGTCAGATAAAATACATGAATTGATGTATGACATACCTCAACGGTCTTGATGGTTCATTCAGTTACTGGAATTGAACCATCAAGACCGTTGAGGTATGTCATACATCAATTCATGTATTTTATCTGACGAGGACGTACTGAAAAAAACAGCACAGTACCTTCGAAATATATATAATAAAACATTTTGATGATGTAAATGTCAACATTTATTAATATTTTGAATAATAATAACTCCAGAAAACTTTGTAGAGTGCTTTTAATCTATTGTAAAACTATATTCATTAAGTAATCAATGAACCATATTAATATTTGGTTATATATATATATATATAATCTTTTCTTTCACTGGTTTCAATCATTAAACTGCGGTCATGCTGGAGTACAGCCTTGTGTGTGTGTGACGGGCTTCTGCAGTTTCCGCCTACTAAATTCAACACATGGCATTGGTCAACCCGAGGCTATAATAGATACTTTGCCCAAAGTGCCGCACAACAAACTACGTGTGTGTGTGTATTCTTTTACTGGTTTCATTAGATTGCGGCCATGCTAGAATACCTCATACAAGGGATTTAGTCGATGATATCGACCCCAGAGCTTACTGTTTAAGCTTTGTACTTATTTTACCGATTTCCTTTCGTCGAACTGCTATCACAGGACATAAAAGAAGTAAACACAGACTTATATATTAAAAGCACTAATCCCAGAGGCTCATCAGGCTTATCCTGAGTACAAGACAAGACGCCAGTCCACCCCAACGTTAACCCCTTGCTACCGCTGGTCATTATTTTCAGCAATGTGAAATAAAGAACGACGTGTCATGCAGTTCATAATTCGAACCCGCGACATTATGATCGTAAGACCAACACCCTAACCACCATATAAAACAGGCCATATAAAACAGGATTCTACAGAGTTTCCGCCTACCAAATTTCACTCACAAGTCATTGGTGAAACCAGCAGAATTTGAAACCATGTGGTTGTGAAGCGGACTTTCAGCTATGTCTGTGTTTGTTGTTCAATGGCTTGGCTCGATAGAAGGGGATGAGCCCAAGGGTTTTGCAGAGCTTCCAAGAGATGGAAAATCGGTGTGCTTGAAGTTATACAGCTGCAAGTTGATAACTGCAGTAAAAAACATGAGCAAGTGAGGGAGAGGGGAATTCCAAAAGTTATGTCTCTTCGATGCGGCCGGTCTACGTAGTTTACACTTTAGCATGCAGTCATTTACAGTCCAACATTCCGTCTATCTGGTCATTTATACTTAAGCGTGAAGTCTAGCTGGTCATTTACAGTCCAGCGTGTCGTCTACCTTAACTACAGAAACTATACTACAGGGTGATTAAAACAAGTTGAATAATGATTTATTAATTAATGACATATATAATCACTACACGGCGTAGACTACGGGATACTGCGGTAGATCGCACTATTAACTGCCACCCGTCTATCTCGCTCACATATACACACGCGTTACGGGGTTACATAAGTGACATACATTTATATATAATAGATTATTTGTTACACAACCTTTGTTAGCCATGTCCCTTGTAACAGACATACATACATACATATATATAACCCCTTTCCACATACATATAACCACTGGTTCAGCCAGACATTCCCTCTCCGCGTCTACATTCACACCCTCCGTATATACATACACCTATTTATTTCCTTCCCTCCCCGTCACACACGGAGCACCACCTACACATGAATCTACATCACAGTTACACCTGTAGTAAACCTAAACACAGAGCCTCACCTACACATCCACACACACAAAAAAACCTCTCCTACACATCTACACACGCAGCGTCTCACTTGTGCACACACACACAGTGCCACACCTGTGCACACACACAGTGCCACACCTGTGCATACACACACACAGCCACACCTGTGCATATACACACACACAGTCACACCTGTGCACGCACGCCTACATACTAAGCCTCACCTGTGCACACATACAGAGCCTCAACTGTACGCCTACACTTATAAACCTTTACAAACAATACCACCGCTTGTCTTATTAATCTCCCATACACAACTTCGCTATAAATTGTTTCTAATTTAGGCACAAGGCCAACAATTTGCGGGGAGGAGAAAGTCGATTATATCAACCTCAATGTTTGATTAGTACTGTTATTTTATCGACACCCAAGGGATAAAAGACTAAGTCGACTTCGCCGGAATTTAAACACAGAACATCAAAGAATTTGTCCGCTGCTGTACTTATTCTGTTAATACCTATCACAGTCTAACCTACTCGAGCTTACCCGATTCGCTTTACACACATGCTCTTATACAGTGACATTCCGTTATAACGAAATTCACGGATATAAAAATAATTCGTTGTAACGAAACATTTGTTATAACGAGATCGACCGAAACAAATCGAGAGTTTGTTTGTTATTACCTCGGGAATTGGAAAAAATGTTATAGTGAAAAATTCGTTATAATGGTATTCGATATAACGGAATTTTACCTCTACTCACCGCCTCGCCATAAATACCATCAGTTCTACCTACACACATACCAACACGACCCATACATACATACACTCACCTACACGAGTCACGTACATATCCTTACATACACGTGCCTCTCTAGCTTCACACATTCCCTCACCTTCATATAACAGTCTCCGCTACTCGCTCCTTCCCATACACACACAACCCCATACCTACACGTGTCTACCGCCACACAACTCCACATGCCCTCACCTACACGATCCACACACCTTCACCTACCCCTGCTTCTCCAGCCTCACCTTTACCATAAACACTATTAGTCTCCTCCCCAGCTTTACACATGCCCACACATACACGACCCTCGCCACTATCATTGTCCTACCGATTCATACTTCTCTACACGTACACACATGCCCTCACCACCCACACGTGGCCTCGCCTAGCCACACCACCCTACACATACCTTCACCTACACGTGTATCTCCCACACATACATGTCACCACCACACAAATCCATTCTTTACAGCAGACCTCCCCCGTAGTAGTAGTAGTAGTAGTAGGGGGGGGGGGGGGGCTAAATGTTCAGTAAGGAGGAAGGGATGCGAATAAAATAAAAAAATTTATGTTTTTTTACATTCTAGCTTCAATATCTTAGGTTACTGCAATTTTCCCTGCTAAATAAATAAAATAAAACTTTGCTATCGTACAGATAAAAACAAATCCACAATTTAAAATGCAATAACCGGTCCCCCAAAACCCGTCATTTAAAATGATTGTTTCTATTTTAGGCACAAGGTAAGCAATTTTGGGGGGAGGGGAAAGTCGTTTAAATCGACTCCAGGACATTACTGGTGCTTTATTTTATCGATCTCGTAAGGATGAAAGGCAAAGCTAACCTCGGTGGGATTTGAACTCGGACCGTAAAGGCCCATAACTCTATGCTGCAAAGTTGGCGTCCGACCCTCTACTGATATTGCCGGACAGTGTATTTCTTTTACCAAACGATGTGGTAGTGGTGAGGACAAATTTGTTTTTAAAAAAAAAAGGTGTCACGTTTTAAAAGTTTAGGAAGGCCTGGTTTACAAAACCAACCCATGTAAACGTGCAGTGTAACATTTTAGAGGCGGAATTTCGTCCCTTTTGATATGTTCTCAGTGATTAATCTTTTAAATTGGAAAAGGGTTCATTTTAAAACCAAGTCACAGATCAGCTATGATTTACCATTTTAGTTTCTGTTTACACATAAACTACCGATTTTTCTGCACTCTTGGTTGAACAGCCGTGCCGGGTTATCCATTTTGCCTTACTCAGTAAATAGCTAGAAGCATATTACGAAATAGGAAACACTCCCTGTCCCTCAACTATAATCATTTCTAATTTAGGCACAAGGCCAACAATTTACGGGAAGGAGAAAGTCGAATATATCGACCTCAGTATTTCACTGGTACTTTATTTTATCGACCTGAGAAAGCAAAGTTGATCTCGGCGGGATTTGAACTCAGAAACTAAAGAGCAAGAATAGATGCTAATTAATTGTTCAACTTCTATCGAAGTCAATTTTGACTTTCACCCACCCCACAAGAAAAAAGAAACATTCTTGCCTTCTGCCAAAGTTAGAGACACTTATTCAATATATGAATCGCACGTTAAGAAAACTTAAGATATGACATGAGATTGGGATGTTATTGTTTCATCGTTGATCAGGCCTGATCGAGTAGACTTATGATCAGAGGTGATCCAGTTGTAGCCATCTAATTATTCTATCATATATACCCAGAGAACGCAAATGAGACGAGACAAATATAGTATGGTATCTTGCTCGACAATAATTCTGCCAATTCATAGCCTTGAACAGGTACTTTATTTTACCGCAGTCGAAAGGATGGAAAGCAAACTTGACCTCAGTGTAATTTGAACTCTTAACGCAAAGATCCGGAATAAATACTGCAAGGCTTTTGTCTTTTGTCTAACGAATCTGTCAATTCGCCATTTTAAAACTCTTGGTCAGCTCTGATCAAACGTGTTGCAACCGTAACCATCTCGGCCGTTGTACATCAAATATATTATCAAATTTATCCTTTATCTTGTGGTTTAAGAGATATGTCTACTATTTCTGTCAGTATGAGAAGTAAATGGTTTGAGAAAATGATGCATGCCGTTATAAAAGCATTATAAATGTGGGAAAGATATTTCGTTATGCATAGTGAAGTCCCGGACTCGATCCCACTGTGCGGCATCTTAGGTTGGTGCCTTTACCATAGTATTGGATCGATCCAATCCTTGTGAGTGGATTTAGGTAGACGGATTGTCTGTAATTCAAAGAGTCAGCGTTATCAGTGTCACGTTGAATCTACGAGATTAACGTTAAGGAGACGTTTCTGTGGAATGCTCCACCACTTATGCTTTGTTAGCAGGAAGGAAGGAAGGGACCTTTAACTGCTAATGGAATTGTAGGGGAGCAGTCCTGAGACAAGACGTGACGTGGGCATTTTAAACCTGACGGAACCCATCCCTCTCTAAGTATGAACACAGCCGATTTCTTCCAGAGAGAGAGAGAGGAGGTTAGGGCGAATTGATTCCAATATTTGGATTACTTTATCCACTTTGAAAGGACGATAGGTGAACTTGACCTCCACGGGATTTGATCTCAGAGCCGCAAATAACCGGAATGAATATCGCTTAACATTCTATCCAACGTTCTTTGTTAGCAGACAAAAATATTATATAATCGATTGTATCGCGTTGTACATTTAGCCCAAATTCAGAGCATATTGAACAGATCTGTTCCAGTCGTGACTATCCCATTTTTTAAAAGTATATCTTGGACTACATTGTTTAATGTCTCCCATTCTTAAAGCAATTGGTTGCGATTTGAGAGATTTTGCTACTTTCTAACAGATTGAGCATTAACAAAATATATTCCCTCGTCGATACACACACACACATACGTTGATAGGCACGATACACGCACACACGCACACACTGATAGGCATAGACATTCACACGCAGGATTATTCAGTGGGGTGTGATTTCAGAGAGCCAGACCTGCAAATCTCTAAAACCCCAAACAGGGAGTACAATGAAAAAAGGTGCCCCAAAATGGGGAGATTTTACATAATTGTTTCTACTTTTGGCACAAGGCCAGCAATTAACCAGTACATTGCTGGTACTTTATTTTATCGACCCCGTAAGGATGAAAGGTAAAGTTGACCTCGGCGGGATTTGAACTCAGAATGGAAATTTTACATAATGAAAGCTAGACCCAGTTTTACAAAAACGAGGAGACAGGGAGAAATGAGCCAAAACGGGGAGAGTTGATAGGTCCGGACATTTGATTGCTATTTTTAGCAGATGGAGAAACCACGTAAAGACTTCCTCGTTATACCTCTGTCTTGCTGAGCACCAAGTTGTGTGGCGGTTCACAGTCACATGATCGCACATCAAGTTACATAACTTCAACTAGAAGTGAAAACTAAGTATGTTTTTCACAAGTTTACTTTCT
>OZ024743.1:143615956-143635956 GCA_964016885.1 Eledone cirrhosa | reverse complement strand
GCTGTGTTTGATGATGTCAGTGATGTCATTAATATAGATGATGAAGAGAAGTGGGCCCAACACAGTGCCTTGTGGGACTCCACTACTGACTTTGGCTGGGCTTGATTTGACTCCCTCAACTACAACATGTTGGGTTCTGTTTGACAGGAAGCTCTTGATCCACTGCAGCAGCTTTCCAGTGACACCAATATTGGACAGCTTTCTCAGTAGAATGTTATGATCAACCCTGTCAAAGGCCTTGCTGAAATCAAGGTAGATAACATCAGTGTTGGAACCCTCTCCCAAGGCTCTCAAAATGTCATCAAAGTGATGCAGTAGTTGCGTCAGGCAATCCCTTCCATTACGGAATCCATGCTGGTTGGAGTTCAGCATATTGTTACTCTCAAGGAAGTGGGTCATTCGCGATCTCACCACTCGCTCAAATACCTTAATGATATGAGAGGTGAGTGAGATTGGACGGTAATTCACGGCAAGGGATTTGTTTCCCTTTTTGAAAACTGGGACAACAGACTGGGATAGAAGGTTTTCTGGCACATATCCAGCATCCAGTGAGTTCCGCCACAGATTGGCAAGAGGAGAAGCAAGTTGGTGTTGACACGCCTTCAAGACACAAGCAGGGAACCTATCGGGACCTACTGCTGAATTATGTTTGATTTCCTTTATTGCCGCCAAGACATCAGGGGCGCCAAACGTTATGTCCGATAAGGTGTAATGGGGAGTAACATCGCCGATACAGCCCAGATCGGCCATATCAGGATTGCTGAAAACAGAGCAGTATTGTTTCTGCAGTATCTCACCCATGGTTTTAGCATTGTCTTGAAGAGTGCCATTTTCATCAATTAGAGGGCCAACAGTAGAGCCAGTGATTTTGTGTTTTTTTGCAAATGAAAAGAACACTTTGGGATTGAGTTTGATCTTCTCAATGGCCCAGGCCTCTTCAGTGAAAGCAACTGGTGCGTGTGTTTCTTATTGGCAGCATGACCCTCCCAAAGTGTAACAATATATATATATATATATATAAGTATATATATATATATATATATATATATATATAAGTATATATATATATATATATATATATATATATATATATATAAGTATATATATATATATAAGTATATATATATATATATAAGTATATATATATATATAAGTATATATATATATATAAGTATATATATATATAAGTATATATATATATATATATATAAGTATATATATATATATATATATATATATATAAGTATATATATATATATAAGTATATATATATATATAAGTATATATATATATATATATATATATATATATATATATATATATATATATATATATATATATAAGTATATATATATAAGTATATATATATATATATATATAAGTATATATATATATATATATATATAAGTATATATATATATATATATATATATATAAGTATATATATATATTTCGTTTCTGAATTTGTTTAGCAAGATTCTTTATCTGAAATCGTGTGTTGAAATTTGTAAATTTATAAATATTTAATAAATTAAATTGAAGTGAAAGCAACTGGTGCGTGTGTTTCTTATTGGCAGCATGACCCTCCCAAAGTGTAACAATATATATATATATATATATATATATATATATATATATATATATAAGTATATATATATATATATATATAAGTATATATATATATATATATATATATATATAAGGATATATATATATATATATATATAAGTATATATATATATATATATATATATAAGTATATATATATATATATATATATAAGTATATATAAGTATATATATATATATATATATAAGTATATATAAGTATATATATATATATATATAAGTATATATAAGTATATATATATATATATATAAGTATATATAAGTATATATATATATATATATATATATATAAGTATATATATATATATATATATATATATAAGTATGTATATATATATATATATATATATATATATAAGTATGTATATATATATATATATATATATATATATAAGTATGTATATATATATATATATATATATATATATAAGTATGTATATATATATATATATAAGTATGTATATATATATATATATAAGTATGTATATATATATATATATAAGTATGTATATATATATATATATATATATATATATATATATATATATATATATATATATATATATATATATATATATATATATATATACTTATATATAAGTACAGCATTAACGAAGCTTTAGTTCGCGGCCAAGCTAACGAATGCAAATTCGGTATGCAGCTTTAGCACTCGGATGGGATATACCCCCCACAGTAATAATACGTTTAGACAGCTTACCAAATCAAATATAACAAAGGAATTGTGGTAAAGAACCAGATGGTCCATAACGCACCAGAGTACTCAATACTTAGGGTAGTAGAGTGGGAAATAGGAAAAAGTTTGACCCCCCCCCCCCCCGTGTGTGCGTGTGCGAAGGCGCATGGCTTAGTGGTTAGAGCATTGGGGTTGCGAGTTCAACATTTCTTATCTTTTCAAAGACCTCCCTGTATAGATAAATGTATAATCTGTATATTAACTGTAAAACTAGAAATGTAGTATATAGCATAAGATGTATTGAAGGACAATGTAGAGATAAAAATACAGTGTACATAGGTGAGACAGCTCGTAGTATAGGGGAACGGATAAATGAACACTGTCGAGACCTTCAAGATAGTAAAGAATCATCTGTACTCTACCAACATGCTAAAATAGAACATAAGGGTAAATTAGAGAACATAGAAATAAAAATAGAATTTACACACAGAAAAGATGCAATGTTTAGACAAATCACAGAGGCAATAAACATAAATGAATTACAACCAAAATTAAATAGAAAACATGAGTGGAACAGCAACATCACAACTTACAATTAAGGACAAAATGAAAACACACACGCACATAGAACAAACAACCAACCAGTAACATGTAAATAAACAAATAAATAAACGAATATAAACACACAGACACCCGGATGTAACATGCGCAAACTAAGCACACAACACACACAAAAACAAGATGGCGTAGGACAGAACAAAGGAGAGGCACAAAAAACAAAGAAAAGAATCCCCAGTCACTGAAGAGGTCACAGAATGTGTGACGAAAGAACTTTGACAATATATAAACAACCATCTGGTTGTGGAACCAACCAACCGGAAAATTATAAATTCCTAAATTTATAAATTTATTATAATAAATTGAAGTGAAAAGCAACTGGTGCGTGTGTTTCATATTGGCAACATGACCCTCCCAAAGTATAACAATATCGGTTTCAACACGTTTTCAGATAAAGAATCTTGCTAAACAAATTCAGAAACTAAATATATATAAATACATATATATATATAAAAAATATATATATAAATTTATATATATATATATATAAATATATATATATAAATATATAAATATATATAAATATATATACACACACACACACACACTATCTATCTACCCGGTTCTATTCTTAGATCAACCGTCAAGTATTTGTAGAAATTTGTTTTTTCTACAAATTTCTACAAAGTTCATATTTGACGACCCGATATATAGCATTGCTCAAGAAACCATGCAATAGGATCGAACCTTATGAGTTTTGTAAATATATTTTGTAAAACATTTATTAGTTATGTAAATATATTTTGTAAAACATTTATTAGTTATGTAACTATTTTGTAAAACATTTATGAGTTTTGTAAATATATTTTGTAAAACATTAGTTATGTAACTATATTTTGTAAAACATTTATTAGTTATGTAACTATATTTTGTAAAACAATCATTTATTAGTTATGTAACTATATTTTGTAAAACATTTATTAGTTATGTAACTATATTTTGTAAAACATTTATTAGTTATGTAACTATATTTTGTAAAACAATCATTTATTAGTTATGTAACTATATTTTGTAAAACATTTATTAGTTATGTAAATATGTTTTGTAAAACAATCATTTATTAGTTATGTAAATATGTTTTGTAAAATAATTATTTATTAATTATGTAATTTTTGATTGATTGATGTCTCACCAAGGAAATGTCATTTACTGTGAACAAATGGCTAAACCGTAAATTGTTTTTTTTTTGTTTTGTTTTTTGTAAATTAGATATATGCATATTTATTTTCGATTTAGAAATAATAAAAAGAGGGGGAAATAAAAGGAAAGAAAGAATAGGGAAATATAGAAAGAAAGATATAGAAAAAAGAAGAAAGAAAGAAGAAAAAGTTCGGGAAGGGGAGGGGTAGGCAAGAGCTCTGGAGTTGCAGAAGAGAGGGAGGGCTGAAGGGGGAGGGTGATTGGGCTTTGTGCCTAGGGCAAGAGGGCAGACGTGCTCCGCTGACAAGACGGCAATAGCATTCCCCCCGGATGGTCAGTGACACCCGTTGCAACAGCCATATTTTCTTTCTTTTTTTATGTCAGTAAAAACTTAATAAAATTACAGTCAATTCAGTTGACTAAATAGCATTGCAAATATTGATGGAATGAAAGGAAAAAGAAAAAAAAGGATAAAAACAAAACCAAGCAACGAACAAAAAGAGAAGGGGTAAAGTAGGGCGGATCTGACTGTATAGGAAAGAAGGAGAAAGGGCTTTAAATGCCATAAATGAAAGGAAAAGGAGGGAAAAGGCAAGGACGATGAGGCCACAGAAGAACGAGAGGGCGATAGGCTCTATGCCTGGAGCGGGTCGGTGTTTGGGATGCGCCCTGCGGACAAAACTGCAAAGGCATTTCTGCGAACAATGGCCAGCAACACCCGCTGCAACATCTACTCCACTTCGCGGGGTTCTTTCCTCAGACAGGTTTCTAACTATCCAATTTTACGGAGGAGCTCGGCAGTACATATAAAAGGCCATTCAACGAAACGTTGTGTTACTATGTAAAACAACAAGAATCATCATCGTTGTCGATTAAACCTGCACCAATAGAATGAAAGATAAAAATCAACCTCTGCTGACTTTGAAATCAGAACGCTAGCATTCCGGCCGCTTCCTCTTTGCACCGGTCGCCGTCGAGACCTCAGGCGTACTTGGACCCCGTACTGCCGAGCTCCTCCGCAAGATCGGAGCGTCGGCGGCTCGTCTGAGGAGGGAGCCCCGCGAGGTTGGGTGGCTGTTGCAGCGGGAGTCACTGGCCATCGTCCGGGGAGAATGCTTTTGCCGTCTTGTCAGCGGGGCGCAGCACTTCTGCTCTCTTGCCCTAGGCAACACCAGAGCTCTAGCCATCCTCTCCCCGTTCTTTTTCTTTCTTTCTCTTTTTTTTATATATTTCCCTATCCTTTCTTTCCTTTTGCCACCCCCCCCCTCTTTTTTAATGTCATTTCGGACAATAAATTGCTAATCAGACTTGCAGATAGGTAGCTAATAGGATATTTCGCATGTGATTTGTATACACCACTCAATGTTTGATGGTCAGTCTGCTTCGTGGTCCTGGTTGACAGGATGGAGAAGACATTGCCCCGGAGGATGGCGAGGGTGACACGCTGGAACAGCACTCCACCTCGCGGGGTTCACACTAGCATTATGTCTCGTGTTTCCAATCGCATATGAGTTATCTAGAATGGGTGATAGCATGCACGGTTGCTTTACACTGGATTTCAATTAAAAAATAAGGAACACCAAGGGAAATACTATAAAATATCTCATTTAACTACGGTTCGTTATGAATATTTCATTATAGGAAATAAGATATAGTGTATCGAACATGCAATTTCCCAACAACTGCCGTTTGAAGCACGCCATAAATGCCGACCCTGCCTCTACTTTGTTTCCTCATAACTTTCTTAATAATTCATATTTTTAATGCAATTTTACAGCTATATTTTTGAATGTGTAAATTACGTTTAGTATGATAAAGACTATTTTTTTCTTTTCGCATTTCATAATTATAGAAATAATTATAGAAATGACATTACATTGCTGTATAACATCGATGAAATCTCGCTTGTTTGATAGTTTTCATTTTCAACATTAAATTAGAAATCATGATCTGAATTTATGTTCAGCCTAGTGCAAATATAAATCGAACATATTCAATAAATGAAAGCATTAAAGAACGGAAGTATACAATAATGAGTTGGTTTGGGTTTTTTTTTAATGAAATGTCATCGACATAATCGTTATCTACGTTTTGAAAAATGTAAATCTGCAAGATTTTATTCTAAAGAAATGCAGTAGTAAGATAGTTGGGAAACGCAAGCGGGATAATTAATTGTAGAAATCCTACTTCACTGTTAGAGCTTTGAAGAGAAATATGAAGGTCATGTCTTTATAAAAACTTGATAAATGAACTCTTCTCCATATGAGCAATCAATTAACTATTTATTGTACCAATTGGTGTGTGTGTGGTGTGTGTGTGGTTGGTGTGTGTGTGTGGTTGGTGTGTGTGGTTGGTGTGTGTGGTTGGTGTGTGTGGTTGGTGTGTGTGGTTGGTGTGTGTGTGTGTGTGTGTGTGTGTGTGTGTGTGTGTGTGTGTGTGTGTGTGTGTGTGTGTGTGTGTGTGTGTGTGTGTGTGTGTGTGTGTGTGTGTGTGTGTGTGTGTGTGTGTGTGTGTGTGTGTGTGTGTGTGTGTGTGTGTGTGTGTGTGTGTGGAGTCCTTGAGCAAGATACTTTATTTCACGTTGCTCCACTTCACTGGCAAAAATGATTCACTTCTACTGGAAGTGTGAATATCGAAAATTTGGTCGTGTGACATCAATTCTGTTGAATGTCCTAGTAACCAAGATGTAGTCACGTGACAATATAATTCCAGATACAAGTCAGAGTAACCGGCATGTAGTCACATGACTATTATCCAACAGAGTCACGTGAAAATATTCCTGTTGGAAGTCAGAGCAACCAAGATGTAGTCACATGACTATAATAACCAAGACGTAGTCACGTGAAAATATTCCTGTTGGAAGTCAAAGTAACCAGGATGTAGTCACATGACCACATAACTAACGTTAGAAGTTGGAATGAAAAATTACGAAATATAAAATACATAAAAAGCTTAGCTCACAGTAAATGGTGTGTGTGTGTGTGTGTGTGTGTGTGTGTGTGTGTGTGTGTGTGTGTGTGTGTGTGTGTGTGTGTGTGTGTGTGTGTGTGTGTGTGTGTGTGTGTGTGTGTGTGTGTGTGTGTGTGTGTGTGTGTGTGAGAGCCGGCGCGAACGCTTACTTGTTCATTTGTGTACGTGTGTACGCGCTTATGGGTATGGTGTGGTGTGTACGTGTGTAAACACGTGCGTTAGTGTGTGTGTGTGCGTGTGCACGCGCGTGTGTGTACGTGTGCCCGCCTGTTTGTGTGTGTCTGTATGTACGTAAGCACGCGCGTTTCTGTGTGTATACGTGTGCACGCACGTTTGTGCGTGCGTGCGTGTGTGCGTGTGTGCGTGTGCGTGTGCGTGTGCGCGTGCGCGTCTGCATGTGCACGCGCGTTTCTGAGTACGCGTATGTGTGTACTTGTGCACGCACATCTTTGTTTGTGTGTGTGTGTGTGTGTGTGTGTGTGCGTGGGGGTAGGGTGGGGGTACGTGTACGTGTGTGTGTGCGTGTGTGCAAACAGTATTAATACATGGCTTTCAAGTAGGATAAGTGTACAAAAACTAAGACGGACAATTAAGAACCGAATACTACTAATAAGATAAATAGGAAAAAAAGATTAAAAAATGTATTTTATTTTTCCTTCCCGTTTGTTTTCTATTAGTAGTTTTGGCATGATGGTGGTGCGTTGTATCTTGGAATTCAAACACAGAAATCACCTGATATCAAGGCATGTTACATATTGATACATATTGAGAGTGTGAGAACCCCCCCCCCCCCCACACACACACACACACGCACACACAGAATCGTTTAACGTAACTTCGTAACTTGCCATTAACTAACATTACGCAAAAATGTCTCGTGACCAGTTACAAACGATAACTGAGCTCACAGCCAAGTTAAAGAATGAATTAAAACGTGTATGATGTATGTAGTGTACGAGAGTGATGATGGTGCGTGTGTATGCGTGGATGAGCGTGCATGGGAGTGCGTGGGCGTGCATGCGCCTGTAGTGTGAGTACGTGCGTGTGTGTATTGTGTGCGTGCGTGCATTGTGCATGCGGGTTTAGTGTGCGTGCGCGTGGGTCTAGTGTGCGTGCGTGCGGGTCTAGTGTGAGTGTGTGCGGGTCTAGTGTGAGTGTGTGCGGGTCTAGTGTGAGTGTGTGCGGGTCTAGTGTGAGTGTGTGCGGGTCTAGTGTGAGTGTGTGCGGGTCTAGTGTGAGTGTGTGGGAGTCTAGTGTGAGTGTGTGGGAGTCTAGTGTGAGTTCGTGGGAGTCTAGTGTGAGTTCGTGGGAGTCTAGTGTGAGTTCGTGGGAGTCTAGTGTGAGTTCGTGGGAGTCTAGTGTGAGTTCGTGGGAGTCTAGTGTGAGTTCGTGGGAGTCTAGTGTGAGTTCGTGGGAGTCTAGTGTGAGTTCGTGGGAGTCTAGTGTGAGTATGCGCGGGTGTAATGTGTGCGTACGTGCACCTATAGTGAGAGTGCGCGTGCAATATTTGTGGTTTTCAGATTGATTAAACTGCTAATTAAAAACAGGATTTGTCGCCACAATTCGTCGCCAGCATCCAAATCAAGGGACGGTAACAGGCAGACCGTAGCTCACAAGTGCGCTATTGGAACATTCTCTGTGGGTCTCGGAACTCCTTAAATTCATATATATTGAGTTTGACTCTCCCACAAAATGTAACATTGTGCCTCTGCTATTTACTCGTTATTTAGACCCCTGTCAACCCTGATAAAACATGCTGAAGTCGGTTGAGTGAAATTTAATGGGCAATTAGCTACTATTTCTAGCGGTGCATGCAAGTGAATTTGAGGGGTATTTGTGTCCACACGGTAGTTCTGCCCCCTGTCACTGAAAATTCGGGTACTTTAAGCAAGTGCCTAAATATTCTCAATGACTGCGCACCAGCAAATAGAAGAGAATGTAAGGGGACTTTTGTCTCCTGTGCAATTATTCTCTTTCTCCAGTCGATCTTGAAACCCAACCATTAACCCAGCCAACTACAGCTATATTCTAAATACTTCTTTAAACAGAATCTCATTTGTTATAAGTGTCGTGACGCAAACTACACTATTTCAAAGATACATACATATATCCAGCGTTCTACACTCCAATACGTTATCGTGTATGTTTAAGTATATTACTAGCAGTAGCATCATCATCACCATCATACGTCCGCTTTTCCCTGCTTGCAAGGGTTGGACGGGTCCTATTCAGCACAGCATCTCTCCACCCATCACGGTCCTTCGTCATCTCCTCGGTGAGTTTCAGCGATCTGAGGTCTGCTCTCACCACCTCCGCCCATGTTTTTCGTGGTCTACCTCTACTGCGTCTTCCCTCCACTGGGACTTCCTGGCACTTCTTCACCCATCGGTCATCCTCCATGCGTATCACATGTCCATACCATCTCAGCCTTCTCTCGTGCACACCACAACTTATCCCTCTTATACCCAGTTTCTTTCTCAACTCGTCTATGCTTGGTCGCATATTGACATTGCACATCCAACGGAGCATGTATATATAAACCTATAACTTCTGGTGGATTCGTAGGAGCGCCATAGTGATATATCGTGTTTCTTGGACATTTTAAACCTGGTGGAGTCCATCCCCTTTCTAGGTCTGAAATCAGCCGATTTCTCCAAAAAAAAGGAGAAAGAGTGATAGAGAGGAAGTGAGAAAGAGATATAGAAGAATAATCAAATCCAGTATTCGTATTTTGTTTATCGATCTCGAAAGGATGAAGGGCAACTCAGAGAGCCGAAACGAACATCGTATATTATTCTATCGAACGTTCCAATGGCTCTGCCAATTCGTAACATTTTTCTAGCAGTATACAAACAGCAAAATAACATTTGACTAAAGACATTTCTTGAGGAGGAATCGTCATGGAGCAAGATTTCGGCGATTTGAATTCTTAGGTGTAAATTGCTTTCAATTACGAAACAAAAAACTTTGAGAAAGGCCTCATTATGAAAACTTCCCATTTCAAAATAAAGTGATAAGTTTTCAATCATTCCAACTATACGTTTAATGCACCGAATTGATTAATTTACACTGAAGTTAAAATCTCTCCTGAACATAGAGGTTCTTAAGCCGAGCCTTATACCGGTTAAACAACTGAAAGTACAAAACTCCCTCATGGATGGGACGCCAGCTGCTGTTGCTGCTGGTACTCCAGCTGCTGTTGATAGTAATTTCTAGTTGAGTTGACTGGAGCAAGGTGAAATGAAATGTTTTGTTCAAGATCATTACGTACCTCCTGGTCCGCGAATCGAACCCAATATTACTTGTGAACGATGGTAATATTAATGTCTAATTTGGGAATACACTCAATAGTAGCGGCGTTTGTCAATTCAAATCCCGCCGAAGTTAACCGCGCTTTTCATCATTTTGGAGTCGATAAAATAATGTACCAGTCAAGTACTGTGGTTGATTTTATTGACTTCACCTTCTCTCTAAAATTGCTGGCCTTGTGCCTAAACTAAAAGCTATTATAACTGGGTACAATATTAAAAACGTTTTATTGTTGATTTCGTCACCTCATGGCACAGCTTAACATTCCTGTTGTTTGATCATGGAATTCTGCAGCCATGGTTTCTAAATTATTTTATCACGCATTACTATAATTTTTTCTTGGAATTCTTTCTGAGAGCTAAAATGTCTTGGGGAGATAATTTCAGTAACCACACACATTCGGTTGCAACTGCCAACCGATTTTTGCAGTGATGCTTTATTAAAAGATTGCTGGATGTACCGAAGTTGTATGTTTAATTCTAGCTTTCACATTTAAAATCTTAGAACAAAAACAATATTAAGATTACTTTCTGTTGAACAGAAGTAATTCAGACAAGTCCCTTTTGATCAGAGAACAACTTAAATGTCGCAACCTAACAAAGAACTGGCTCTCTCAGAGCATCTTCCTCATCGTCCTTCATACTAATGCATTCTCTATTTTATCCGCTGGGATCACAAAAGATTTGCATGGTTAACTGTAAATAATGTTTATACAAATTTGAGGAGGCAAGTGGCCTAGTGGTTGGATTCATGGTCATAAGGTCGTGGGTACGATTCCCAGACCGGGTGACGAGGTTGTATCCTTAAGCAAAGTCCTTCATTTTATGTTGCTCAACATCACTCAGCTGAAAATGAGTATCGGCAGTAGCTGAGAGCTAGAACTGTTTTCTCGGTTTCTTCACGCCACTGAAACCAAGATAAGCATCCCAACCGTAAAATCATAGAAAAGTGGATATAAAACGCTAATTCTAACTCGCATCAATGTCTTAAATATTTGCATCACTTCGGAAGACTATAGGAGAAAAGGAGTAATTGATGATGGTTCAACTTGCTGAGGCTTTACCCTACCCTTTCCTACAATTTAATATTGGACTATTTAAGCAAATCATAGATTCAAGTTGTTGTAATAGATTAAAAATTAGAATTCCTGCACAGATAGCGTAAATTAATTATTGCAATACTGTAACTTTAACTAATGCCAAAGGGGAATAAGCGAGAGGAATTTTGAATAAAAGATAGTTGTATATCACCATAGCAAGCTATTGAAGTAACGGGAAGTTATACCTTAACACTTAGCTGAGACTACTACAGATTCAGTTATATGTCAATAGAATGGATAATGAAATTTTAAGAATGATGTACTCAATACCAGCGCTAGGGCCAGCCCAACAGTTTTGGTCCCCTTCTCAGTTATGACTTTGCTGAATACAACCAAGAGTTGTAGCTTATATACTGCACAATATTGTATTCAGCTGATGATTCAATTTTCAGAAAATCACTAAGCCTGCAGTTTCTACTAAACAGTCCTCCTTATTCACCCGCGCACTATCACGCAACAGGTCGTAAGATCACACGACTATCTCGTCTCCCAAAACCCTCCCCACCCACCACCTTAATCTCCCTCTGTTCAGAGAGTGACCTCACTTTTAATACAAAGATTTTATTTGGATTAAGAAATTTTGTCTAAGATGTTCAGAATCTATGTGGCGTCATCTGTATACGTGCGTGTACGTGCGCGCGTGCCTGCGTTTGCGTGTGCAAAAGGTCAACAAGAGAAAACAAGAGAAAACAATATATATAACAATGATGGTTCATATATATATACACATACATACATACATACATACATACATACACTATATATATATATATATATATATATATATATATATATATATATATATATCAGGCGCAAAGGGTGCGTGCATGCAAGGCATGCAGTGCATGCGTTATAGAATCTCGAGTTGATCAATTGCGTCGGTTGAAGCAAGCAGAATTTTGGTTGCTTACTAAATCGTAGACACAAAAAGATAACACACACACACACGCATATACACACAAACATATATATATATATATATATATATATACATACATTCAAACGCATACATAGATACACCCACACATACATATACTTATATACACACACCCACACGTATATACATACACCCACCCACACGTACATACATACACACACACACCCACATGTACACACACACCCACATGTACATACACAGACACATATATGAAAAGATTCAGGGATCCTGAATCTTTTCATATTACCCACTCTACTACCCCAAGTATCGAGTACTCTGGTGGGTGGGTTGTGGTCCACCTGATATTTTACCACACGCTTTCTGATATATATATATATATATATATATATATATATATATATATATATATATATATATATATATACACCAACATACATATATACATATTGCACCAGCTCCTGCAACTCTTGCACTTAATTCAGACCCCTGCCTTCCATCACTCGTGAACATAGCCCCGAGATACTTGAACTTCTCCTGCTTCAGTTGAACGCCAATCACATGTATTGCGCAAGCTTCCTCGGGAGCACGAGTGTTTCAGTTTAGGCAGCACAGATTTTCATTCGTCCCGTGCAGCACTCGGCAGCAATTCTATGAAGTGCAAGTCGGAGATCACCTTAAAAGTTAAGCAACATCACGTCGTTTGCAAATTCCAGTGGACAGGTCCTACTCCCGCCAGTCGTGATATCATTTCCAATCGGACTGTAAATTTCCATCATGTTCATGAAGATTATGAATAGGAGAGGTGATAGTCCGACTCCCACATTGAATGGTTTCGATTTAGCACCATTTATCCGAACACATTCGTATAAGGACATCAGGACAAGAAGCTGTCCATCGATCATATACTCCTGCAAAACTTTCCACAACAGGTCCTGTGGAACGTGGTCATATGCTTTTTGGAGGTCTACGAAGCAACCATACACCTATTAGTAGTATTCTCACGATTTCTCAAAGACCAGCTGCACTGTAAATATTTGATAGGCTGTGCTGCGTCCAGGCCGAAAACCACACCGTCGACCAGCTAACGAGGACTTAATAATATCCCTACATTTCTTTACCTGACACTTAGCATATACTTACCGGGGATCCCTCTATAATTGGAGCAATTTCTCTTGTCTCCCGTTTTGAAAATTAGGAATATCACTCCCGATTGTCATTGCTTAGGTGCATTTCCAGATATCCACGCCACCTGACACACTCAGAGTCAGCCAGAGAATCCCTTCTCTATTTAAGGTTTTTTTAAATTCCGATTCAAATTTCATCTTCTCGAGTGGTCTTGCCATATTTCAGCTCTTTAATAGCTCCAAGAGATTAGGTATCGCTCCCATATGCACAGCGTATACATCAGATGCTGTGGTGATCGGCTTAAGATCAGCAAAGTAATTTTCTCCACCTCGCGAGTAAACAACTCTCAGAAGAGAGGAGAACCCCAGACGCGTTCCTGGTAGCATGTGTGGAGAAGGACTTATTACGAATTTGGTGGGTAGTTTTCCAGACGCTTTATTTGCTGATGCGAAGTCGGATTTCAGTTACACACACACATGTACAAACATATACATACATACACACACTCGCACTTACATACACACATGTACATATAATCATATAACGTAAGCATGCGCTTATTTTGCTTAATGGTTAATCCAGCCTTGCACAAGACCACACATTGTACGGGAAGGAAGACTTGATTAAATAGACAGTTACCTGCCCATCCCAGTTGTTGATTTATACTTTATTTTTTCCACCCTGAAAGGATATAAGTCAAAGTCAAACTTGACAGGAACTGAACCTAAAGGAATGTGATTAAATACGGTAGGGCATTTTATCCGGCGTTTTACCAATTCTGCCAATCGACTGTCACAAGTTCATATTTATAGAAAAAGATTATAGTCGAATTATAGTTGAATCGACCCCAGTACTATACTGCGGTGTTGCCGATGAGCTGTGCGCGCGCATATACATTTTGCAACCAAATTAATGTACGCACAGATAATTACCTAAAATAATGTAGTAGTTAATAATTAATTATATTTATTGTACATTCAAAGTACATACTTTTGCCAGAGGAAAAGAATTACTCATGATTTTTGCGCACAGTTTGTTTCTAACATGAGCACAATGCCAGCAATTTGTGGGAGGATAAAGTCGATTATATCGACCCTGGTACTTAACTCATACTTCATTTTATCGACCCCGAGAGGATGAAAGTAAAGTTTACGTTCTAAGTTTCAGTCCCCAACGGTTTTTGGATATAGAATGTAAAGAGCCAGAACAAATAATAAGCATTTTGTCCGTCACTAAGAATTGTGTCATTCCACAGATTTACTACTAACAGTGTGGGAGAACATTGCTTGTCTGGTTCTAGTTTCGTCGAATTTCAAAAATAAAAGAGTCAACTGTAGACGAATTTTAAATTTATAACAAAAGGGCGTAACTAAATACTTGTTTCTACTTTAGGCACAAGGCCAGCAATTACCCAGTGCATTACTGGTACTTTATTTTATCGACCCCGTAAGGATGAAAGGCAGAGTCAACCTCGGCGGGATTTGAACTCAGATCGTAAAGGGACGTAACTATGCTTGAAAGCATGGCGTCCGACCCTCTACTGATACTGCCAATCCACCATACTGCATAATCATTTAGTCCGGCACTAGTATTTGGAGATAGTCCTCCGCACATACGATATAACCAATACCTTAAATGGATTATAATTCATCTAGGGTATTGGTTATATAGGGTATCAGCCAAGTCAAAAGAGAGGCGAAAGTATGTGGACCAGTTGACGTGGATCTACGATTCTGAAAGATCTTACACTCCTCAAACTAATTTTAAAAGATGTATTTAGCACTGATTATCAATTTGGGAATTACTCCTAATATCTAAAGATAGATAACTAGAGGTTGGAGGAATACCAAATAGCAGAGTCGTTACTAACATCTAGTGAGCAACAAAATTTAATTAATTAAACTTACACCTGTGAGAGAACCAATAATTGAAATAATTAAATTTAAGGAGTCCATTAATCTTAAAATTATCCCGGTTTTATTGATTTTAAGCGACTGAGAGGCCATATTATTCAAGTTTCATGTCGTGTTAAGCAATTGGAAGTACAAAACTCCTCCCTGAACCAGGCACCAATCACTCAGAGTCAACTCCGAATTGCAATTGCTGCTGCTCTTTTTTTTTCTTTGGTTGAGTGGACTGCAGCCGTATTCGTTTCAGATCTCTGCGCTCAGAGTTCAAATCCCGTCGAGGCCAACTTTGCCTTTCGTCCTTTCAGGATCAAATAAAGCGCTAATTCAATACTGAGGAATGGGGTCGATTCTTGCTTAATAGTCTCTTTTCCAATTCTCTCTATTTTGTTCTCTATATTTCTCTGGAAGAAATCAGCTGTTCCGACCGGTAGAGGGCATGGGCTCCCTCAGGTGTAAATGTCCAATACATGCTGCATGTAACGACAGCGCACCTGCGACTGCATCAGGAATTAAGGACTTATATCGACTGAAATAATGGGAATGATGTGTCCTGCTCAAGGACAATGTTCCGCCCGATCTGAAAATCGAACCCTTGACCCTACGATCGCATGTTACCTTAATGACTAGGCCACTAATTTAGTAATACTGATTTCTTGCTTCGCCACAAGACCAAGGATTACTTAATGAATGTAACGAGTGTGTCGTTCATGCGTTTCCCCAATGTTAGTGCTATATAAACTCATTTCAACTGATAAGCCCCATTTCAAATATATGCATAAAATGTTTTTTTCTTCCCACTCAACCGATTTCTATCCACTGCGTGATGATGTATCAGCAACGATACTGGTTTTAGGCTTTCTTAGCCGCGTATTTTATTAATCAGTGCTAAACACATGATTTATGTATGGATTAGGATTAATATACCTGTACATTTAGTAAAATTCTTTATTTCTAACCGTGGAGTGAAGAACATTAAAATCAAACACTCATGCCAATTGACTAACTCACTTGCCAAACAATCTCTGCTTGGGCTTGGTAATATAAGTGGCTATAACCGAGAATTTGATTTTTCATTCCCCTCGATAGGAACCTTAGCTGTTAATGTCGATATTTTACAATAAGAAGGCGGCGAATTGGCAGAGTCGTTAGACCATTGGATAAAATGCTTTGTAGTATTCGGTTCAGTTCTTTGCGCTTTGCATTCAAATCTCACCAATATCAATATTTAATTCTTTCGGGGTCGATAAATAAAGTACGACTCTAGCACTGAGGTTGATTCTCTCTCTCTCTCTAATCGGCTGTGCTCTGGCTTGGAGAGAGATAGGCTCTGCCAGGTTTAAAATTCTCAAGATATGCCGTATATCCTATGACTCCAAAATAAATTTGCAGCCAATAAACATTTTCTTTTGTTTTGTTTTTTTGTTATACTGCTAATGCCCGAATGCATCTCGATTTTTAGAATAAGTACATCCTATCCTTGAATGTAGTAAGAAGCAACTAAATTGTTTGGCCTCAGGAAGAGCATTCAGTTGTAAAACACTGCTTGTAAAATTCCGTCCAACCCATGCCGGCATGGAAAGCAGCCATAAAATGTATGATGTTGAATGTTATTGGGAAATGGATGGACTTCATATTTCTCATAATAAACCTGTGACTTCGTATCTGTGAGCTTCTAAGTTGTCACTTATCTTGCTTGGAATAACAACCAAATCTCCCTTAAATTTCACACGGCTGCATTTAAAAATGATGGATACATTGCAAAAAAGAGTCTAGTAAAATGCGCAATGCCAGAAAAAAAGACGGATGGCCATGGCTGGAAGGAACGGTTTCAGCCACATCTCTGTTCAATCAGGGATGACCTAGGGCTAAACAACTACTACTAGTCATGCGACTGATACGGTGTTGTGGGTACAGGTATGTAAGTAGGAGTAAGAATTCTGGTATCTATTGATGAATAGAAAGACGCTGCTGGAACATTCCTGTGTTGAAGTAACAATACATTTTTACTTGTTGGGGCTTTAGCTAAGTGAATAGTTAACTGTAAAGGTGTATGATTCTAAAGAAAATAATCCAAGGTCATGCAAGGAGGCGTGCGCGCATATGTGTGTGTGTGTGTGTGTGTGTGTGTGTGTGTGTGTGTGTGTGTGTGTGTGTGTGTGTGTGTGTGTGTGTGTGTGTGTGTGTGTGTGTGTGTGTGTGTGTGTGTGTGTGTGTGTGTGTGTGTGTGTGTGTGTGTGTGTGTGTGTGTGTGTGTGTGTGTACACATACATACATACATACATACATACATACATACATACACATAGGTGTGAATAAGAAAAAGACCGCCGATGAAGGAAGCTGCGTGGGTGATGGGAAATAGTTTAGGAAGTACAACTGGTGTGGTAATATGTGCGTGGGAGGTAAAGCGATTGAGAATGGAGAAAAAATAAAGCAGTAAATGAAAAAGACAGACAGAGGTGAATGGGTATTTAAGTGACTAAATAAAAGTATTTTAAGGATGGTGTGTTTGATGGGTAGGACTTTTGACTGTAGGTTGGAGAAAGTGTAAGATAAACAAAGAAAAGAATGACAAGTAATACATGTGAAGAAAGATATGTTGAAGTATGCCATAGCATCATGAAATAAAATGTAAAGCTGTGAAGAAAATTGTATTTAAGGCAACTAGTAAACTTCAGAGAAAATTGAGAAATGATCTTTAAAAATGTATCATACAAGGTTTTTGATAAAGTAAAAGGACCGAATTTTAAAGTTATATTTAAATGGGATTAAAAGAAGTAAAAAAAGAAGTTGTCATTTAAAACATTACAGTAATACAACGGGGGTAAAATCTTGATATATTATCAATACCGTGGTTTGCATAGAGAACCTAGTTTTATAACGAAACACTAAGAAGAAAGATTAGGTTATTTAAATTTTTCCGAACCGCTGAATAGTTATCAGAAGCAATCATCGATTGATTTGATAGTAAAATGATGGTAATAGTATATTTTAGATCAAATTTCCACAAATGTAGTCAGTATAATCACCATTTCTTTGTATACTGAATCATAATTATTTGAAAATACTCTTCTGGTGCTAATTGAAAGGTGAAATACGACAAAAATTCATTTCTCTAAACATTTTTCATTAGACTTTTTTCTTTTCGGAAATTCTTGGTCATATTTAAAAAGATTTTTCAAAGAAATCTCGCTCGGATGTTATTCAATGAAAATGGCGGTAGACATATTTATGAGATTTTGAAAATCAAAGCTAGTTCATAACATTAATAGTGTAAAGATACAGTTATGTTTTGTTAGAATACAAATCAGAAGAAAAAATGAAGTATTTCTTCCATGTTTAATAATTATATCAACCTACTTACTTCAGTTGTCTTGAAGAGTACTTCTGCGCCATTGTTGTGTTTGAAGGTCTAGAAGAAATTTCTGGAGAGTAATTCTGGTATCAGGGAATAATTAGGTGAAAGTACTACCTGGTATATATATATATATATATATATTAACAGGGAAAGGTTATCTAAAACTTCTAAGCTTCGCAAGAATTTGCAGTCAAGACTATGATAAAATTTGTAAGAAATATTCAACTAAATGATGAAAAACAAAAATTAGAAATACCTTCTATAAATGTTAGGAGAAAAAACTTATAGACAATAAATATGACTAACTGATTTCTATATATCTTCGTTTCGGAATATATGTCTGTATTTTCTTTCCACTGGAGACGTTCAGATCGGAACATTTCATCATAACATATCTGAAGACATCTTGTATGGAACGAGCTGACTGGAACCTGGAACTGGAATGATGAGTGAGAAATGAACTCATATATTGTCTAACTATTTAAACCGAACGATCGCTCTCGATTGGAACGAGAATCATCCAATAAGAAACCGTTATTTTTTGATTACGTCACAGCGTCTAAGCCAATTGGATTTCTGCAGGCACCAATTTGCCCCAGTCTCCACCACAAAAGGCCATATTACTTTGTTTTTACTGATGACTCAAATAAATCTGAGTCATGTCTGTCATGCTAATTTGTTTGTTTTGTTTTTCCCTAAAACTTTGCTCTGAATATTACGTGAACTTATTGGAATTTTACTGTAAGTCACTTTAAAAATTAACAAAACGAAATCTTACTTTATATATTTCCATAGTTACTCCATAATTTTAAAACCTATTTTTCAAATTCCTTTTTGAATTCATTTGATCTGACGGAAAACAATTTGGAGACACGAAGACATGTTTATTTTAAGAGAAGTACATAAAAATCATACAATTCTAATTAATTTTAGAATTGTTAAACTAAGTCACGAATAAAAATATTTACTTATCAAGATTTTATAATATAATTGCACATAAAATTGAATTTATTATATATTTTATTTTCATTGGTTAAACTCCCATTTTTATCAACACTTATCGCCCTATCTCTCCAGCTTGCGTGAGTTTCCCTATCTTTTTACATTCTCACCTTATTTCTTTATCCTTCATTCCTGTCACCAACCGCTTAATACTGGTATACTAACATATTAGCAGTAGGAATCTGAACACACATTCTTGTGCGGTGAGTTAAAACTTATCCACCCACCACATTTTATTATTTCTGCTAT
>OZ024743.1:143605956-143610956 GCA_964016885.1 Eledone cirrhosa | reverse complement strand
AATGTACTTAAAGCATTCTAACATTAGCTGTAGGACCACCCAATACGTGTAAGGTGAGAGTAAATTTTATTTTCTAATATCTAAGGAAAGACTCTCAGGGCAGATTTTATGGGCAACGTAATTGGTGGGAGGCCTAAAAGTAGATCGCGAACAAGGCGGTTTGTCTGTCTGATTTGGGGATCCAGCCGGATAATTTGGCGACAGTTGCTTTCGATAGGACCCTCTGGAAGGCATGCCTGAAGACTCTGTCCTCCCAGAAAGAAGTAGGCGTAAGAACAGAGGATAAAATTAGCAGAATTAACTGTTTTAGTGTCAGCTTTGTCTTATCATCATCGTTTTAAATCTACTTTCCACGCCGGCATGTGTTGGACAGGTTGTTACAGTACGTGGCCATGTGGGTTGGAGCAGCTACATCTTGCTAATACGTTCCATATTTGCCATGGTTTCTACGGTTGGATCCCCTTCCAAACACTAACCACCTTACAGTGTGTACTTGGGGTATTTCTTGTCACCAGCACTAGAGAGATTGTCACATGCTCAGTCAAACTGGAAGAATCCTCTGAAATCTGACATTGTCTCCATACGATTGCCAAACACTGTAGCTTCTGATCTCTCACCATGTTGACTTTTAGCATTGCAGAATGTATTCTGGTGGACGGGTGGTTTGTGTCCCTGCATATCACTAGTAGGTTCGGGTCTCAGCACTGGTACAGCCCTTTCTACCCCCAAGGTGTCACATTCTGGTCAAGGATGGGAGGGCTGAGAGGATGCTTTTGCCTGCGCCAACCTACTTGGTCATCTAAAACCATTAGCCAAAGTATAGTACATTCTAACAAGTCATCCATGAGTGCAAGTGATATGTGTATGTGCATGGAGCGTTAAAAGTTAAAAAATGGAAGTCTCACCAGACTGGTGCTTGTCCCCAGTTACCTAGTTCCATTCTTTTTTATCGGCGTTAAGCGTCTGTGAGTACAAGACTTCTCCTTGCACATCTTTTCGTATGATTCTGTGTGTATTTATTGATTCTGTGTGTATAATCATTCGTGTTCCCCTATAAAATTAATGTAAATTTGATATTATTACATTGCTATATATATATGTGTGTGTGTGAGAGGGAGACAGAGAGTATTTCTTGTCGAATATTTATCTGTATATGTGTGATACAGCAGTAAAAGAAAGAATCATAAAAATATTACATATAGTACGTATGTGCGTGTAAGTGTGAATGAGTGTATATGTGTGCGTGTGTTAAAGCAACCACCCCGCATATCTCAAATTATATTACTCTGTCGCATAAATCTTGAGAATATACATGTATTGTATTGGTGTGTGTAGACTATGTGTGAGAGTAGATGTTAGGATATATATATATATATATATATATATATATATATATATATATATATATATATATATATATATATATATATATATATGAAATACAAGGGGAAAAGAATATTGCATGGTTGCACATGGATTACATATTATAAAATTAGTCCCTCATCAGTGATTTGCCAACCATCATTCGTATTTCATCGCATTAAAAATCATCATATATATATATATATATATATATATATATATATATATTATATATATATATCATCATCATCATCATCATCTTCGTTTAACGTCCATTTTCCACGCTAGCATGGGTTAGACGGCAGTTGTCCCACTTGAGGCAAGGTTGGTCGGGTGACCATGTCTCGCTCATATAGGACTATCTGGCAGGTTTTCTACGGCTGGATGCCCTTCCTAACACCAACCAAATTTACAGTGTGGAACTGGGAACTTTTTACCGTGTAACCTACACGACCACATTACAGTGTGGACTGTGCGTTTTTTCTCGTGACACCTACACGATCTCGATCTCATGTATCTCATTTATTTGGACTGGATGTTGTGGTACCAACTTTATAGAGAGAGGTTGGTGGGAGTGGGAGGATAGGTAGGGTGTATATTTGGTTAAGAGGTGCCTACTGACTTCAGCTTTCGCTTTGTACATAGGCAAGGCGGGTCTTCTGTATTACTGCGTAACGCCAAAGATCTCTGTCCAGTGACATTGTCTTAGAGAGGTGCAAGTGTGTAAGGTCGGAATTTATCAGATCGTCCCAGATTTTTTTGGGTCTACCTACTCCGTAACTACCATCAATTTTGATCGCCTTGCACTTTTTTTATACAACTGTCGTCTTTCATATGCATCACGTGGCCATACCAACGTAGTCTTCTCTCCAGTAAACAGCATCTGATCCCTCTTATTCCTAATTTCTCACTTAGTTCATTTATGCTTTGCCGTTACACATCCAACGGAGCATGCATGCTTCGTTGCTTTCCAGTTTGCGCAGGTCCTCTGCACACAATGCCCATGTCTCACTGCCATGTAGCATTGCTGTTCGTATACAAGCATCATACAATCTGCTTTTCATTTTTAGAGAGAAACCTTTTGTGGCCAACAGCGGTATAAGCTCTCTGAACTTTTTCCATCCCGTTCTGACTCTGGCTACTGTACTTTCCGAACACCCTCCACCACTGCTGATTTCGTCACCCAGGTAACGAAAAGTGTCTACTATTTCTATAGAACCATCTGGGCAATAGAAGGGGCTAGTATCCTGTGGACACTTGCTACCTATTGCACCTGAGCATCGGCCACATATAAAGTCTACGTTCTTAGATAGTTTACCTGTGATCCCACTACATCTTTTATGTACCCATACTTTACATTTGGGACATAAAATGGAATATCTGCCTACCCCTTTCCTACACACTGAGCAAGGCCATTTCCCTGAGGGTACCTGTGCCTTATTTTCCTTTCTACAAACTAGGACTTTAGTCTTAGACAAGTTAACTTTAAGGCCTTTTGATTCTAGGCCATGCTTCCATGTTTGGAATTTTTTTTCTAGTTCAGCCATTGATTCAGCTATGAGTGTTAGATCATCTGCGTATAGGAGTTCCCATGGGCAGCCGGTCTTGAACTCCTCTGTTATAGCCTGAAGGGCAATAATAAATAGGAGGGGGCTAAGGACAGAGCCTTGGTGAACACCAACTTTTACACTAAATTCTTCACAATATTCATTGTTAATTCTAGCCTTACTGACTGTTTCATTATACATAGCTTGTATAGCTCTCACAAGCCATTCATCTACACCTAGATTTATAAGAGCCCGCCAGATAATGGAGCGGGGGACTCTGTCAAAGGCTTTTTCCAGGTCTACAAAAGCTAAGTAGAGGGGTTTACTTTTAGCTAGATACTTATCTTGTAGTTGTCGTACAAGGAAAAGAGCATCTGTGGTACTTTTATCTGACACAAACCCTAACTGCATTTCATCTAGATCAATTCGCTCTCTGATTAGTTGCGCTATAACTCTTTCTGTGACCTTCATGACCTGGTCAACTAACTTAATGCCTCTATAGTTTCCTCTATCTAGAGCATCTCCTTTACCCTTGTAGCAGTTAATGATGCTGCTGCTACGCCAGTTATTTGGTATGACCCCATTCTGTATTACTTGGTTAACTATACGGGTGACCATAGTATGTCCCACCATTCCAGATGCCTTCAACATCTCAGCAACTATCTCCGAAGGCCCAGCTGCCTTGTCTGTCTTCATATCTTTGATTGCCTTACTTATTATACTACCTTTAACTTGCACCGCTGGTCCTTCTATTGGATCGATTTGGGGCAGACTATCTTTTTCCTACTTATTCTCCTCATTTAATAGTCTCTCGTAGTGGCACTTCCAGGCTATCTTCTTATCAGCATCAGTGAGGGAAAGTACACCGTTATCATTACGGGCACACTTCTCCCCGACAATATCACGGTTTTCCTTGACACAATGTCTAGCAATCCTGAACACCTCGCGTTTTTGGTCCTCACGATGTAGAACATGCTTGAACTTTCTTTCCTCTGCTTCCCTTTTTGCAAGGTACACTTGTCTCCTAGCTTTTCTCCTGGCCACTTGATAGTGCTCTCTACTTCCCCCATTCTGCCATACTTTCCAAGCCTGCTTTTTGGTCTTGATTGTCTCTTCTACCTTACTGTTCCACCACCAAGTTACTCTCCTCCTGCCAATAGGTCTGCTCCAGCCACAGATTTCATCCGTTGCTTTCAGCAGGTTCATTTTCAAGAATTGCCACTGTTCCTCTATATTGCACATCTCTAATTTCTCTTCCTTATTGTCAAAGGCATCAAGTAATAAGCTTTTAAATTTGTCGCTGGCTATGGGGTCCTTCAACTTCCATATTCTTCTCCTCAAGTAGGCCTCCTCTGTCGTCGAGTACGTCTATTCCTGACTGTGAGGTCACTAACTACTAGGCTATGTTGGGAGGTGCATTCTTCACGGGGAGGGATTTAGTGTTTACAACAAACACTTTGTCCCGTCTTCTAGTAAGGCTGGCGTGTTCCCCTGATCTATAGGTGATCAAGTGGTTTTCACGTTTTTTGAAGTTTGTGTTACAGATAGGTTATTGGCGTCACAGAATTCCAGGATTCTGAAGCCTTCTTCATTTCTATTTCCAACCCCATAGCCTCCATGGATTCCATCATAGCCATCACTATGTTGTCCAACGTGGCCGTTTAGATCGCCAGCAATAATTAGGTAGTCGCTGTCTATTATTTGGGAGGTAGTGTGCATTAGCATCTCATAGAACCTGTCCTTTATAACGTCAAGTAGACCAGATTGGGGTGCATAAGCGAATATTATTGTCACAGTAGTTTTATTTAGAACTAGCCTTATTTTCATTATTCTGTCATTTAATCTATTTACGTCAATTACCTTATCTACCCATTTTTCAGCTAACATAATTCCTACTCCACCCAGTCCGTTGTCATTCCCCACCCAGAAAAGTTTATAGCATCGTTTTTTACCCACGATGAATCTGGCAGACCCCCTCTCCACCTAGTCTCTTGAATACAACAAACATCAACTTCTTTACGTTCAAGCATCTCTACAACCTCATTTGAGCGACCTTTTAATGTGCCTACGTTCATAGTACCAACTCTGAAG
>OZ024743.1:143568456-143595956 GCA_964016885.1 Eledone cirrhosa | reverse complement strand
GTGTCGAATGGGCAGGCTACATCCACAATCAGGCACGATCTTTTTACCTTGTCCAAAACCATTTTCTGTATCCTAAAATCCCATAACACCTTCACCTGATCGTTTTCGATCACCGACTCTGGCTTATGTTCATACTACTTCTCAGAATGTAGTAAATTGTTTACTTTGCATAGATGCCAGTGGATCACCCTGCCCATCACATCATGTCTCCAGCCTTTATAGCGAGTCTGGGCTAGGTGTTTACACTCGGATACAATGTGAGCCACAGTCTCCTCTCTCTCTCTCCACAGATCCTACACAGTGGGCTAGCCTCCTCCTTGTAAATATGGTGTTTCACCCACTTCGTTTTGAGGACCTGCTCTTGCGCAGCCATTAGCATTCCTTCTGTAGCCTTTTTAAGGTCTCCTCTTTTCAACCAGTTCCATGTCTGTGGATCTCTAAATTCAGTTTTCTCAAAGAAGGTACTATGAAGGGATTTTTCATGAAGGTTGCTCTTCCTCCTTGTTGTTATTTCCTCCTTGGACATCCCTGGTCTATTGTCCTCTCCTTCAGTACAATTCTGAGCATTGGCTCCCTACTGTCAGTCACGTATTTGTGTAGGTTGTTTTTCTCCATCTGAACACAGTCCTATGCTGATAAGACCTCTTCCACCTTCAGATCTCCTTAAGTAGAGTCTATCGACATCACTCCTCTTGTGGAACATGTTGTAGATAGTCAATAGCTTCCTAGTCTTCCTATCCATTTCTTTTTGTTCAGCAACATTCCATTTCAGAATTCCCGCACTGTACCTAATAATAGACACAGCTCGGGAATTTACTGCACTTATGGCATTCCTACTGTTCAGATGTGATTTTAATACGCTCCTTACTCTCCGAATGTACTCAGATCTTATTAATTCCTTCATCTTTTTGTTCTTGATGTCATCTGCCTCCAGAACACCTAAATATTTGTATCCTTCTTCAGTGTCAATTTCCTTTATCATCTCACCTGTTGGTACCTGGATTCCGTTGCTTCTGCTCAATTTACCCCTCTTTATCACTAGGACTCCACTCTTACTAATACCAAATTGCATACATATATCATTGCTGAAAATACGGACAGTGTCAACAAGCACAATCAACTCCTTCTCACTCTTCCCGAAGAGCTTAAGATCGTCCATGAAGAGGAGGTGATTGATGGTAAGCTCTCACTTTTCGCAGTATAATGGTCAGAGGTACCAGGGCAAAGACAAACAGCAGAGGGGACAAACTATCTCCCTGGAAGATACCTCTCTTGATCTTCACGCCTCCCAAGGATTTTCCACCCGATGTTAACTGTTTTCCAGGACTTCATACTTTTGCTCAACAACTGTCTGATGTTATCTGCCACCTTGAAGATCTCTAGGCTTTTGGTTATCCAAGAATGGGGTACCATGTCGAATGCCTTTTTGAAGTCTATCCATCCCATGGCAAGACCAGTGTGTCTCCTCTTGCAATTCCTCATTACCATCTTATCAATAAGTAACTGGTCCTTTGTACCACGGGACTTCTTTCGGCATCCTTTCTGTTCGTCCTATGATTTTTATATGGGCACAAACCATTTCTGACGGAGCTTACTGTCTACTTAAATTGAAAAAAAGCAAAAACAAAAGAGCAAGGGAAACAACTTCAGTTACTGTGTGCTAGTTTGTTTGTATGTGTATGTATGTGTATATGTATGTGTATATGTGTGTGTGGTAAATAAATATATACATATACACCACTTCCGAACACAATGGAACCAAACTCCCACAGACACTGCCTCCGTCTCTCCCCCTCTCCCCATCCCTCACTAATATAAGCAAATGAGGGCCCACGAGCTGGACACCACGTTGCCCCGGCGAACAGAATAGAGAAGGCGTTCCCCCGGTGGATGGTGAGGGAGACGTGCTGGAGGAGCCATTCCAGCTCGCGAGGCTTACACCTGTGAGTAGCCAACTCAGTGCCGATGGTGGTGAGTAGGGATGTAGTCCTAGGGTCAAGGACACCAGAAATCTCTACTGCTATTAGCTCGACCACAAACCTGTCGGAGAGTGACCGATATTTGGAGAGTTTACTCTCCTAGGCCCAAAGTGCGGCAGAGCCTGGGTTAATCGCAGACTGCACCAGGTTGCCACTGGAGAAATTATTTACTTTTTTCCAGATTTACCATTATTAATATTAGGAGAAACGCAAGTGAATTTTAAAATCTAGCCTTGTCAGTAAAATGTAGTTTGATAAGCTATTACTGTTTTTTTTTATATATACAAAACCACCTGAAACTGCTTCTACAATATAAAAGTTTGTTTTAAAAAGTTTAAATCTATCCAAAAACATTCAACCATAATTTTATGTAAGAACATTTGTTATTTTTCAAACACCAGCTTAATCATGAGAATTTGTTTTGTTTTGTTTTGATTTGATTTTTTTTTTTTGCATTTAAATGTTGTATGTATAAATTAACATTTTCAATTATGGAAATAATAAATAGACTTTTTAATATATATTTGGTAATTTGCTGAGTTTTAATTTTTGTGAATGAAGGTTCTATACACAAAAATTGGAAGAAGTTACAGGATCTGAGTGATGTGTTAATGAGGAGAGGATTGCCATTGAAACTGAAGAATAATATGTATGCTTCATGTATAAGAAGTACCATGATTTGTGGGAACGAGACACATGCTATGAATGTGGAGCAGCAGAGAAGGATGGAAAGAACAGAAATAAGATTGGTTCAGTGGGTGAGCAGAGACAATGAAGTGTAGAGGATGGTGGGAATAGGGGCATTGGTGAATGTTGCGAAGATAAATGGGAATAGATGTTTGGATCATGAGTTGAAGAAGGATGGAAGTGGCTGGATGAGATGAGTGTTGGAAATGAATGTGAAGGTAGGTAAAAAAAGGGGAAAACAACATTACATAACTGGAGATTGAGAGCACAGGGTGGTCTTGAGGTGAGGGACAGCTGACATGGCAAAGTGTAGAACCTTGTCATGTGGACCACAAAATCAACCTTTAGCAGGGAAATGACTTTAAAGTGTTTGATATATTAGGGGCTCACCAAAGCTGAAGTACACTAAGTCGCCTTCTCTTTTAAGGTCTAAATCCGGTCCTATATACATATATATAATGGCAGCCACCCCGTGATCGGGGTATGCCAGTCAAACGACATCAGCTTGAGTCCTGTGGGTGCTGCGAACGAATTTGGCGTTTTAGTCCTGCCAGTAACTTACAGTGTTTTACACATAGTTGGCAGGTGATAACGCTCTCAATATAATATTATTGCAGTTTGGTGTGCCTTTTTAGGCCGCCAGCAGGCCTGTATTCTTTTTAAATTTCCCATTGTGTACCCGAGATGTCTCGAAAACCTTTTTTCCTAAATACACCATCGTTCACAATTTACTTCCATCAAAGGCTTCAGTTTCCATGTTGCAATATTAATGTTAGCTCCTATAAGTGACTCTTTAAGACAGTCCTTGTATCTCTTCCTGGGTTTGAGGTGGTCGCTTTCCACTGGCCACTTCTCCATACAACATCCTCTTGGGAAGCCGGCTGTCATCCATGCGCATCATGTGATCACTCCATCTCAGCATGTTTTTTTAGAGCCAGAGATTCGATGCTCTCACAGTGAGTTCTCTCAAGAACCTCGGTGTCTCCAGTCAATTCCATCAATCCTTCTGAGACTCGTTTGGTGAAACCTTTCAAGTTGTTTGTAGTGATGCCTGTAAGTTACCCATGTTTCACAAACATACAGTAACAGTGTGAGAACACATGCGTTGCACAGTTACTTTTGTCTGCAGTTAGATCCTATGTTGTGACCATAGATGCACCTTAAGCTTTCCAAAAGAATCATGAAATTCACTTTATCATCCAGGTTGAAAGACCTGCTTACTGCGCTTCCAAGCTAGACAAACGTTTCTACTACTCCCAAGCGCTTTCCATACACAAAGATATTAGACTCCCTGTATTGGCTTCCAGGCGCAGATTGCAGCATCATCACAGTTTTCTTGAGACTTAGTGTCAACTCTAAGGCAGTGCAATCATTTTCGAAAGCACCCATTAAGTGTTGCATATTCTCTTTTGTGCGAGCCACAAGGTTACAGCCATCGGCATAGAGCTAATCCATCAGCAATGTCAAAAATATCTTTGTCTTTGTCTTAAAATGTCAGATGTTGAAGACATTTCCAATTGTTCGATAGACGATATAAACACCATGTTTACAGTCCCCGAAAGTCAGTTGAAATGCTATTGCGAAGTACAAAGCAAATAATGTAGGAGCAAGAATATCTCCCTTTTTCAATTCATTCCTGACGTTTATGGGTTCAGACAGCTTTCCATCCACATTTACGAGAGCAACCATGCTATCATGAAACCTTTCAAAATACTCAGAAATTTTTCAGGGCACCCAAACTTATCCAATGTTATCCTCAAAGCCCCTCAGTTCACCGTGTCAAAAGCTTTGGTGAGATCAACAAAGACTTAGTACAAATCCATTCATTGTTCCAAGCACTTCTCTTGCAATTGTTTGGCAGAAAATATCATGTCAGCCGTACCACGTTCCTCACGAAAACCAGATTTTACTCTTGCTTTACACACAAGTTTAAGTTGCGCACGGACTAAACGAAGGTCCGTACAACACTCAGCACCACGAAGGACCCAGACCAACCGAACGTCACGAATATCACACTCCTGCAGAAGTATATAATCCAACACGTTCCATTGTTTAGCTCCTTGATGCATCCAAGTGGTTTTAACGTTATCATTTTGCTGGAATTTAGTTATGCATAACCCCATCTCCTCGCACATTTGTGACAAAAGTAGTATGTTACTGTTATAATGGCCAACACCATGCTTGACAATCGCACTCCATGTTTTGTGGCCTTTACCTACCTAACATTAACGCCACGAAGAATGAAAACCTTATCTGCCATAGGAATACTGGGTATTACAGCTTTTAAAGTTTGGTAGAAAGAAAATATATCTTCTTCCGAGGCAGATACTGTCGGAGCGTATACACTAACTAAAATCACACAACTGCCTTTTTGCAGTGGAATTTTCATGGTCATCAAATGCTCCTTTATACCCAATGGAAATTCCTCAATCCCGAGCATATGTCCTGATTTCACTGCAAAGACCACTCCAGCCTCTCTTCTAAGCCCCTCCGCTTCACCTTTCTAAAAAAAATGTAGTCACCAGTGCATTCCTTTATGTGGCCTTTACCCAGCAAACGAGTTTCCGACAGAGCGATAATGTTCAGATTGTAATGACGTAGCTCTTTAACTGCAAGAAATGATGTCTTCTCGTGACGTTCCAGAGACGTAGTACCAAGCAGTATTCTCTCATTCCAACAACCAATATTTAAAAGTTTCAAAGGTTTCACCACAGTATTGGGATGGTCCTCAGCTGCGATGTTCTGGGACACCTGCCGGGCCAGACCCTTTCCCCAGATGTTGTTGTAGAGCCATTTAGTTCAAAATTTTGAGCGTTCATTTTCATTATGTCACTTGTTAATGCTACAGTCAATCATTCACATCATTCAAAGATTGTGAGATGCCTGTCTGTGAATCTTTTTAGAGTGAGGAAACGCCTTGCACTGGACCAATCCCACTCACTGAGCAACAATAGCTATAATCCGAAAAGAAGAACAGACCAACATCATGGGTTACTATTGAGCCGCAGGTTTTACATCAGAGTTTCACTCTCCAGAGAGATATCCTAACGTGAATCAGAGGTCTCTCACTCTCGGTGGGTTTGCTGCGCATTCGAACACGAACCTGAGTATTTCTGAGTCCTTATGCATAGTTTATATATATATATATATATATATATATATATATATATATATATATATATATATATATATATATATTATAAAGTGGAATGACACGAGGCCAAATATGTTGTATTTCCTTAATTATTTATTTCTGCAAACACTATGCGCATTTCAGTGACCAGGTTGCGTAATAACCCGATGACATCTTCAGGTGTAAATTGCGTAATTGAGGTATACCAACGGAATGATGGTCAACTTTAAGGAAACAAGCAAAGAAAAAACGGAGAAGATATTTCAGGGATACCAAATTAAATTATGGTATGCCTTCATCAGACAAAATACAATATATAACAGTTTTACAAATAAGCTTTGACGTACCCTTTTAAAATGCGACCATTATTTTTGGAAGCCAAAGCGTACGTCTAAGCTTATTTGTAAAACTGTTATATATTGTATTTTGTCTGATTAAGGCATACCATAATTTAATTTGGTATCCCTGAAATATGTATGATGAAATAGATATGGTTTTATAAATATAGTTTCCATTTATTAATATCGTATATATATATATATATATATATATATATATATATATATATATATATATATATATATATATATATATATGAAGACAAACATAGAATATTCGAAAATATTCTGTATGTATATAATAAACATTTTGAAGACCCAATCGTTATAGAATAGAATACGTCACGTATTACAATTTGAGATTCTCGATAAAAGCAAGGGAAGTAACCTACGCGTTTCATTCTTATTAGAAATCATCAGGATTACATATCCAATGCTTTTATCGAGAATGACACAGCTAGAGACTTATAGAATACTTAGCTGTGTACAGGAACTGGTTTGAAAGAGCGGTAGCCGGTCCGGCAGAAATTAGAATTTGGATTTAATGCTCTGAAATAGCGATATATATGTGAAGACAAACATAGAATATTCGAAAATATTCTGTATGTTTATAATAAACATTTTGAAGACCCAATCGCTATAGAATAGAATACGTCACGTATTAGAATTTGAGATTCTCGATAAAAGCAAGGGAAGTAACCTACGCGTTTCATTCTTATTAGAAATCATCAGGATTACATATCCAATGCTTTTATCGAGAATGACACAGCTAGAGACTTATAGAATACTTAGCTGTGTACAGGAACTGGTTTGAAAGAGCGGTAGCCGGTCCGGCAGAAATTAGAATTTGGATTTAATGCTCTGAAATAGCGATATATATGTGAAGACAAACATAGAATATTCGAAAATATTCTGTATGTTTATAATAAACATTTTGAAGACCCAATCGCTATAGAATAGAATACGTCACGTATTACAATTTGAGATTCTCGATAAAAGCAAGGGAAGTAACCTACGCGTTTCATTCTTATTAGAAATCATCAGGATTACATACGTGACGTATTCTATTCTATAGCGATTGGGTCTTCAAAATGTTTATTATAAACATACAGAATATTTTCGAATATTCTATGTTTGTCTTCACATATATATCGCTATTTCAGAGCATTAAATCCAAATTCTAATTTCTGCCGGACCGGCTACCGCTCTTTCAAACCAGTTCCTGTACACAGCTAAGTATTCTATAAGTCTCTAGCTGTGTCATTCTCGATAAAAGCATTGGATATGTAATCCTGATGATTTCTAATAAGAATGAAACGCGTAGGTTACTTCCCTTGCTTTTATCGAGAATCTCAAATTGTAATACGTGACGTATTCTATTCTATAGCGATTGGGTCTTCAAAATGTTTATTATAAACATACAGAATATTTTCGAATATTCTATGTTTGTCTTCACATATATATCGCTATTTCAGAGCATTAAATCCAAAATATATATATATATATATCAAGTAAGGATATTTTCGAAACAGCGAGTTGGTTTGAAATTATTAGAAATGTAAGCTATCGCCGTATTTTGACTAAAGAAATTAAAGAAATTATTTAGCCTGATAGTGGGGTTAAGAACCCTCGGAGAAATGGAGGGTTCTTAACCCCACTATCAGGCTAAATAATTTCTTTAATTTTTTTAGTCAAAATACGGCGATAGCTTACATTTCTAATAATATATATATATATATATATATATATATATATATATATATAGTTTTTCCCGGGTTCAATCGGGAGTAACCACAGTAAGTAAGGTACTCAATACATAGCAGAGTACAAATATTTAATATAGAAATGGCTTCTACAGGACTAGAACTGTTTCATTCGGTAGAAATCACCAGGAAGCGCTGATGATTTCTCCCGAATGAAACAGTTCTAGTCCTGTAGAAGCCATTTCTATAGTATATATATATATATATATATATATATATATATATATATATATATATATATATATATATATATATATCTTAGTCTTAGTTCCTCCAGTCCCCTATGGAACATTGGGCGACGATCTTCCTCCACTTGATCCTGTCACTGGCGGCCCTTCTAGCACCTCTCCAGGTAATTCCCATCTCCCGCAGGTCCTCCCTGAATGTGCTCTGCCATGTTTTTCGTGGTCTTCCCCGTTCTCTCCTGCCACCTTCTGGTACCCAATCCATTGCAATATGAGCAGGTCGATCTGCCGGCAAACGAAGGATGTGGCCCGCGAACCGCCGTCTCCTTTTCCGGACAATGTCCCTTAACCTCTCCAATCCTGACCTCCTCATCACTTCCTCGTTGCTAACTTGAATATATATATATATATATATATATATTCATTATAAGAATAGATTAAAGTTTAAGCAAAGAATCGCTGCTTTCATCCTTAACGGGATCCTCTGGGTTTTTATATATATATTATCTATATATCTAAAACAGAGAATGTCTGACTGTCTGACTCCCTAAAACTCGAGAACCACCCAACCGATTTTTTCAAAACTTTACTCATGTAATACTTACGGTCGTGTGAGTGTTTTTGAGGAAAATGCACTAGGGACCGCATTAGGCGATTTAGCGATCTCTTTCTGACTTTCTTAGTCTGTCTTTTTAGATAGATACATCGCAACAACGTCGCGTCCTTATAATATCTGTCTGTATGTCTGACTGTCTGCATTACGACATTATGTGTGTGTGTGTGTGTGTATATATATATATATAGTGTGTAACGTTTTTTCGAAATATTTACTGCTGCGTTCACAGATTGATTCTTTTAGTTTCAGAAGATCCCGTTAAGGGTGAAAGCAGCGATTCTTTGCTTAAAGTTTAATCTAACATTGCGTACAAGGAGGTGCTACAATCATTTTTTAGGTAGACGAGGCAGAATGGGATATACACGATTGGCTGAAGAAGGACGAGACTGTGTTAGTAGTACGACCAACGGCTGCTATCACACCAACAGCAGCAAAAAGAACAACAAAAAAAGAGAGGGAACGCAATTACATGCTTTTAAAGGACTTCTGCATCAATTGGTGAACATACGACGAAATATTGAAAGGAGTAAAACCACACCACTCTCCGCCACTGCAGTCCCACATGCTTACTGCTCTGTAACTATTGCTTTCATTGTACCATAGCACAACAAATACATGTTCGGTTTGTCGAATGCCTTTTTACTTAACCCTATCATCTTGGCTTTCGTGGGTTGAACATTTTACTCTCAGGCACCCAATTAAGTTAAACCCTTGGTAATCTACGACGAATTATTTTTATAAGCACAAAATGTAGACACCATCCCCAGGCCGAGGTATTCCGTACTTCTCTGTACTGTTTTGGAAAGGAGGGATAAACATGCCAATCTATGTTTAGAATCCCGAGCAACGCCGGGCCATTCTGCTAGTATATATATAAACCTTATCGAGCCCTCTTCAGATTTTAGTCTTCACATTTATCATTACTATATATATATATATATATATATATAAAGGTTTACATATACATAAAGTTATAGATATATATGCTGCAACCGGTCACTTTTAGGCTCTATGAAGAATTAATAAATTAAATAATCAGAGCAATATATCATAAATCATGTCCTTAGAATTATTAGATAAAATATATACTATTTCCTCTTCCAATTAGCATAATTAACCATATAAAAAATCAATTAGACCAAGCTATAAGAAGAAAGGCTCTTATGAAGAAATCTCCGACAAATAACCGAAAGTGGCCTCTTCGCGGTGGCCCAATAGAGTATTTATCCAACATTTCGACAGCATGTAGAAACTGACTAAATATACCATCAACCATACACAATTAGGTGTAAAATTAAACTTAGAAGAAATGTGTACACACCGTAATTATGGTATGTACACATTTCTTCTAAGTTTAATTTTACACCTAATTGTGTATGGTTGATGGTATATTTAGTCAGTTTCTACATGCTGTCGAAATGTTGGATAAATACTCTATTGGGCCACCGCGAAGAGGCCACTTTCGGTTATTTGTCGGAGATTTCTTCATAAGAGCCTTTCTTCTTATAGCTTGGTCTAATTGATTTTTTATATGGTTAATTATGCTAACTGGAAGAGGAAATAGTATATATTTTATCTAATAATTCTAAGGACATGATTTATGATATATATATATATATATATATATATATATATATATATATATATATATATATACACATACATATATATATACATACATACATATACACATATATACATTGACACTCATGAGTTCCTTCGCTCTTTTTTCGAGTTTTGCTTTTCATACCGCAGGGCACCAATGTCAACCCTTGGTGGGATAGCCTGTTTAGTCGTCGACGACCCGACCATGTGACAGGTTATATATATATATATATATACACACACACACATATATATACGCACACATTATATATATGCGTGTGTGCATGCATGAAGTGCATATATAAACGTATTCATACAAAAAGATCCCATACTGATGTACACATATACATACTCACGCGAAAACATTGTGAGATGGAGGTGGAGAGGATATGAGAGAAACGGAGGCAGAGGAAAAGGTGAAATATTAAGAGTTCGAAGTTAAAATGTTTTGACAAAGAATTCGGAAAGTTTTAAAGGAAAAAAGCAATTCATAAGAAGCTGTCGTTTAGGAAGTAGGATATCTCTTGCGGTTTGTTTTGCACTAATATGAATGTAAGTCATGTGGAAACAAACACTCCCGTATAGAGTATAATAGAGTAGAGTCATCTAAGCATTGGGAAGTCAATGGAGGAGGGGGGGCGATGTTGGAAGAGAGAGAAGCAAAGAATGTGTGAGAGAGACAGAGAGTAAACGAGAGTGAGAAATGGACATAAAGAATGTGGGAGGGGGGGGGGGGGGGCGAATAGCGACTGAACAAGATAGGAGAGTGAAAAATAGCAGAAGACAAAGGAACAGTGGAAAGAGAGAAAAATAAAAAGAGAGAATAATGACTGAATAAGGTGGGAGAGTAAAGAATGAGAAAAGACGAAGGAGCAGTGGAGAGAGAGAAAGTAAAGAGAGGGAGAAGGAGAAAGTATGAAAGAGGAATAGAGAGAAGAGGAAGTTAAGGGCTATAACAGCTAAAAATAAAGTTGAGTTAGAAAGAGAGAGGGGAAGAAGTAGGACGGAAATAAATGTTAATGAGATGAAATTTATAGGAACGGTCTTCAAAAAATAAATGTTTTGAAAATCGGAGGAAATAGTAGATATCATGAACGGCAAGCAAATAATAATTATGAAAGAAAAACAGGGGGGCGAGAGAGAGAGAGGAAAGCCTTTATGGTAAATAACCTTAAGATATCTCTTTATTCCATCACTAATTTATTTGGAGTAACACAAACACTGCTCCTTTCATAGTCAGTTTGTTGATTATATATGACTAGGAAGGAAGTCCAGTTCTCTAGGTATGGGAGCTCTTTCATCTCAAGTTTAACAATGAAATATCAGAAAGCATTACGTAAAAAAAAAAATGTCGTGAGCTGTCAATGAAAATATTTGTTGACTTAGACATAATCGTTAATCCGCCGCCATAAGTAGATTGGCAGGATCGTTAGAGCGTCGGACAAATGCTTAGCAGTATTTATTCCGGCTCTTTACGTTCTGAATTCAAGTAGTGAGGTCCATTTAATCGACCTAACCCATCCCCTAAATTGCAGGCTTTGTGCCTGAATAAGAAATCATTATATAAAGTGGAAAATGGGAGCTATCAATAAAAATATTTGTTGACTTAAACATTAATCATGCCCTGGAAAAATCGTTAAAGCGTCGGACATTTTTCCTTCGTATTTTGTAAGCCTGTAGGAAAGGACACTACCCATGGCCTTCTGAAGCCCGAAGAGAACCAAGATATCGATGCCGTATATTATGCTTAAACTGTTGAATGTTTTATTTATTTTAGAAAGACATGGACAAAAAAGGATATCCAGAGGGCTGATGTTCTGGAGAGAACTACCTGGCTGGGTATAGTGGTTAGTCGGGGTTTGGAGAATGAGAGAACTAGAGACGAGTGAGTTAAGAAGAATGTCCTGTGATATTTGTTGCGACTTTTTATGTTCTGAGTTCAAATATCGCTGAGGTCAACTTTGCCTTTCATCCTGCCTGTCAAGTACTAATGGGCGGGAGTGTTCTATATAACGACCTTGTGTGTCTAAGTTAAAAATTAGCATAGTTACGTCCCTTTACGATCTGAGTTCAAATCCCGCCGAGGTTGACTTTACCTTTCATCCTTACGGGGTCGATAAAATAAAGAACCAGCAGTGCACTGGGATAATTGCTGGCCTTGTGCCTAAAGTAGAAACAATTATTAGCTACCTTGTATTTTAGAAAATTGCAGTTCTACATAGGGGGAAGGGTCAAAGAGGTTTTCGGTGAGTTTAGTCACAGCCTGATTTTGCCTCTCTTTTCAAATCATTTCGTTTCACTTTTTGCTACTACTACTGTTTTTCGTTAAAAAAAAAAAGAAAAAGAATAGTTTGAATAGGAATTATCGTTTAACGTCGGTTTTTTTCCATGTTTACACAGATTGGACAAGGCCTGGTGTATATTCCGGTTTCATGGGCGTTAAACGACTGAGAATACAAGACTCTTCCCTGGGTGGAGTGCTACTCCGTTGCAGTGGGGTTAAAAAAATTCGAAATGAGACCTTCCTTTTCTCATACATCATATCGAAATACTTAAAATTCCTTTCAAATTCTTCAAATTCGTAATGGTTTACATTTAAAGATTCAATGTCAGTCAAAATGTTTCAACTTTAACGAATTAACCCGTTCACTGGCAAGCTGACATTATCTAAACTACCAGCTGCAATTTCAAACTAAAGCGTCCCCTGAATAGCTTCTTGAGCTGCTAGAAATAGCAGCTAAATGTCCTGCCAAGTCCTTAATTACTGTTTATTATTAGCTTTGCCTTTCATCCTTACGGGGTCGATAAAATAAAGTACCAGTAAGTACTAGGTTCGATTTAATTGACTTTCCCCTTCCCCAAATTGCTGTCCTTGTGTCTATAGTAGAAATCATTATTATTATTATTATTTAATGGCTGGACTACGAGATGGGTGCTTCTTGGTTATGATATGCCAGAAATGTAGACGCGATGGTCACGGTTGAAATGAGAATTCGTCGCATATGCGATTTTGATCAGCGAGCCGCATTTAGTTAGCTGTTTGGCCGACTGTTTAGGTGCCATAGGTTTGTTCCCTCAAGGTCGATCTAGACTTATATAACAACAAGCAGCTGCGATGTCACCAATGAAGGTAACATTTATGCGGTTAAGTAGAAGCAATAGAATTGAAATATACAAATAAAAAAACAAGTGGGTGTCTGTGTGTGTTGATGTTTTCACCATTATCCCATCTCCATCAACACCATCTGCTAATACCTGACTTCACTTGTAAATAACCGTACTTTTTGTTGTTAAGTTCATTTGCCCCCTTGTATATAATTATATATCTTTAAGACCAGTTATCTAACATTATCCTTTCAGCTTTAAGGGATTGGTTTTTTTTCCTACTTCCCCTATCACAATGAACAAAGAACATAGAAACCTTCCTTTTAAAAAAATGTAAAACTACATTGTTAGAAACCATTTGTGTGTATTTGTGTATGTGTGTATGTGAGAATGGGAGGGGTAGCAATAAATATATTTTAAATTTGTTAATACCATAGTGTAGGTGTAAGCACGAGGTGAACCGAACGCAGGGTTTGTAGTTCAAGTTAAAGCTATTTAATTTCGTTTTATCCCATTTCTGGTGACAGGAGACAGGATTTGAACTTAGAACGTAAAGCCGGAAAAGTTATTGCAAAGTATATCACGGAACGCTTTAACAATTCATGCGGATTGTTACTTTATCGACCTCGAAAGTAGGAAAGGCAAAGTTCATCTCGGCGTGATATGAACTCAGAGCATAAAAAGCATAATCGACTATCACGAAGCATTCTAACTAACGTCTTAAGGACTCGGCCAATTCACCACCTTAAATGTATATTTAGTATAAATAAAAACTAATCTCTTAGTAAACAGAGTTTATGATCTGTTTTGGTTTTTGATAACCAGCTGAACTAGTTTCATTTCACTTGGTCATCTCTCATCTCCGTAGTTTTGTCGTTAATAACGGACTCTTGCTTAAATATAAAGTCACGGATTCATTGTGCTTGACGTTTTCATTTCTTAAAGACATCAATGAATTTATTCAACAAATTTCAATTAAATTATATAATGTTTGCAATAAAACACGAAACATTGAATAATAAAAAGTGGAAAGGGGAGTGGAAGATTCTATACCTCTGCTAAGGTGAAATATCTGTTGCACCACGCGTATAAAAACCACCGACACCCGCTCCATCAACCACTTCACTTATGTGACCCCTTCCTCGGGCGGGATGTATTCCTCTCAATTTTTGTAGAAGAAAACAGCAGTTAGGGGACCGAAAAGGAAGCGGTCGTCAAGTCCTGGTACTTGGTTATCTTCCGCTCCTCTGCGTTACGAGCAGTAGTGCTCGGGTTTGTGAATTACATTCAATCTAGAATCGAAACCATATTTCAAATTTTGCTAACAGAGGATTTACCTCGTACCCAGTCTACACTGCTTGTTTAAATATAGTGTCTAATAAGGATTACTAATAAAGATACGAATGTCAGAGAAGGTGCAATGAACCTAGTCAGTTTCGGCGATGAATGTTCCAGTCATTCGGACAACAGAACGGCCTGCTCATCAAATAAGCGTGCAAATGGTTGAGCCTTCCATAGACAAGTACACCCTTAACGTAGTTTTCGGGAGGATTCGGCGTGTGACAGTGTGTGGTAAGGTTGGCTCTTTGAAATACAGGCACAACTCATTTTTACCGACTGAGTGACATGGAGCCACGTGAAATAAAGTGTCTTGCTTAAGGACACATGTCACAGAGAATCGACCTCATGACATACGATCATAAGTTGACTATCCTAAACACTAAGCCACACACCTTTACATGGAATGTATGGTCGATATATCCATCACCCAGTAGTTCAGACCCATGCCAACCCCTAAGGACCCAAACGAGGAGTACCATGAAAAAAAGGGGAGAAATGAGGCAAAATGGGGAGATTTTACATAATAAAAGCTATACCCATTTTCACCCAAAGTGGGTAGGAGATCTCCCCATCCGACGGGGAGAGTTGACAGGTCTGGTAGTTGTGGATGCAGGCATAGCTGGGCGGTTAAAATGTACGTTTAAAACAATTACGAGGCTCTGAATTCGATTCCACTAGGTGATATCTTGGGTAAGTGTCTATTACCGTAGTGTTGCAAAGACCTGAGCCTATGAATGAAATTGTTTAAACAGAAACTATGTGGAAGCCCATCGGATGGATTACACCTGTAATTCAAAGCCTAGATTAATTATATTAAAGATACGTGTCTGAAGAATACTCAGCCAATTACACGTTAATTTCACGAGTAAGACATTCAGTTGATCGAATTTTCATTGTCAAAATCACTGGAGGATCCATTACTTCAGTGGTCGCCAACATGGGTTCCGCGGAACCTTGGGGTTCCGTAAAACAAACTCCGGGTTCCTTAAAAAAATAAATATTTACATTACCATTAATATTTTGGGTTTTCTGAAAAAGGTGCAAAGAAAATGCCAAAGGTGCAATGTATAAATGAACGAGTACTATTGTAGTGTACACAGGTTCTCCATTCCAATTCGTCGAAAACACTACTTTCAGTTTCTCACTTGAATTAGCAGAAAAACACTGTTCTGAGATTCGTGGAAATTGAATACTTTCAATTTCACATCAATTCTTGGAAAGACATAGTTTTCTGAATTCCGAGGATTTGACTACTACTCATAATACACTAATTGAACTTAGAAATTGACCAATCACGAACAAGTAAATGTTGGTCGATGACAGCATAACTTTAAACTGAAAACTTCAGTTCAGCGAGGTCTCTCAGCCAAGAGGCAGGGTCAGTTCGCTGTTCTCACAACGTAAGTTCAGTAGAATGTTTTCAATAGAGAACACGTTTTAATCTGCTGCCCTCACAAAAGCTTTAAAGTCGTCTAAAGTTTCCTCACTGAGTGAACTCGCTTACTAGTCGTTTTCAACATGCATCCAGTTCCACAGACAATTCTAAATAAGAACACGTTACATTCTGTTGTACTTTGCACAGAAAATATAACGCCTGTAAAGTTTTGACTACTAACAAAGGTAATTTTGTATTCCATGCATACACTATAAACTTTGCCACACAATTATGTATTCATTTGATGACATCTGCATTCACAATTGAGAAATTACTTTATACAATAAATATATATGTCCACAAACATTTGACTAAACTTTATTTGTTCCAATCTAATATATGTTTAACGCAGCCTAAAGCCTTCTTATATTATATCTAACTTTGAGTCAAAATAGATAGAAGATATCTGAATTAATTTCCAATACCATCGTCACATCTTACACTATCAGCTGATTTTCATTTTTTGCACCTGTTAGTATGGCGGATATTTAAATATATTTACATTACCAATAATATTTAATACGACCCTAAAGTAGTATATGCAGGAAGTGCTGGACTCTGAAAAAAATTTCTTCTAGTTGTTCATAAATTTGCACCTTTTTCAGTAACCCCTAATATTTTAATATTATTATAAGACTTTAAATAATGTTTGCCATCCTAAAATGGAGAAATTTCAATTTTTAAAAATAAATTTTTTTTTTTAACTAGTTAAGTTTTTCCAAATATCTAAAATTAAAGTTAATTTAAGTACTTTTTGTAATAAAAAAAACCCGTTAATTTCTCTTTATTAATGTCATATTAAAAATATTAACTGTAGATAAATAACATTGATATGATGTCTACTGCAAAGAAGCTGAAGTTAGATACCAGCAGTAAGGTTAGACAGTGGTGTGATGATTATGTTAGATATGGATTTCAAAAAGCTGACACTAAAAAAGATACACCAGATCAGCCCATGTGTTTGCTATGTTCAAAAGTTCTATCAAATAGCTGTTTAAATCCTGCAAAACTTAAAAGACACCTTGATACTAATCACACCAATGATAAAAACAAGTCACTGGAATACTTTACTTCGCTGAAAAACAACATTAAAAAATCACAAGCTAATATGTATGACTTGTTTTGTAAAAAGTCAGATAGAAATAAAGCTTTAACAAGAACATCTTTTGAGATTTCACATTTGATTGGTAAAAACAAGAAACCATTTACATTAGGAGAACAGTTAATTCTGCCAAGTATAAAAATTGCTACAGAGAATCTTTTTGAAAGCTGCAGTATTAAGGACAAAGAAAAATTAAGCCAGTTACCATTGTCAGTAAATACCGTAAAAAGAGGGATAATTGATATTTCTTCTGATATAGAAAATCAGATACTAACTGCACTAAAGAAAAGCCCATGTTTTGGACTGCAAGTGGACGAAACTACGGATATTAATAATAACAAGTCTCAATTAATTTGCTATGTACGGTTTGTAGACCTTGATAAAAAAGAATTAGTAGAAGAGTTTTTGTTTTGGAGAGAGAGAGAGAGAGAGAGAGAGAGAGAGAGAGAGAGAGAGAGAGAGAGAGAGAGAGATTAGGAAAACTACACACACACATCTACAGAGAGGGGCAGAAAAACAGAGGGAGGGGGAAAGAGAGAGATAGGCCGTTAGACAGAGAGAGATACAATTAAAGTGTTAGTTATTCAGAGAGAGGGAGTCGGAAGGACAATGTGACACGGGAGGGTGTGTGGTATCTTTGCAGTGGAGTGGTGGGGGCAGGTATACCTTGCTGGACGCCAGTCGGACGGGCCAGATAGTATTTGATAATGATTAAAAAAAATATGAAGATAGTGCACATGACGTTTGTAAGATTTGTGAATTGAACGTTGACTTGTGAATTCAACATAAGACAACACAAGAAAAACATTTGTAAAATTCCAGAGAGATATGTATATAATCATATTTACAATTTTTATAGATCAATTCATCAGGAAGTCCGTCTCCTTTAACAATGTCATAGAAAATTAGAAAATGTTGAATATATTTAGAAACGTAAAATTTTCCGTTTCACGAAAGTTCATTGCTTCCAATATAAAACGTATCCTGTGTTTACGAATTGTTTGGGAAACTTGACCAATAAATAGCTTGAAACCTATCAACAACCGGTTTATGATATGTAGCAAATATTTGAAAAATAAAGAAGAAAAACTCTTAAAATTGTTATAGTTGATAATAGAACACGCGGAGGAATCAGCATATAAAAAGGCAACACCAAAATACACATACATAATTATGAATTAGTAGTACAAAACCATGGTAATTAGGGACCTGTGTGGGGAGGAGGGTCTTCTAATTACACACACACACATATATATATATATCTACCAACAACTCGTGTCCTCCACCATCCCACGAGCTCATCTCCTCCTCTCACCTACCCCCACAGCCACCAACCTTATTGTACGCACCCCTAGCACACCCACCATCTACTTCCTCCCCAAAATGCACAAACAAAATAATCCTGGCCGTCCTATCGTTTCTGCGTGCAACTGCCCCACCGAGATAATTTCTGAATATTTAGACACCATCCTCGCCCTGTTGGTCGGCAATCTCCCCTCCCACATTCACGATACAAATCATGCCCTTAGACTCTTCAACTCTTTCTCCTTCCATCCTGGTCCCTCCCGCCTTCTCTTTACCATGGACATTACTTCTCTCTATACCGTCATCCCTCATGATGACGGCCTCCGCGCTCTCCAGCATTCTTTAGACTTACGCCATACTCCTTACCCCAGCACTACCACTCTTCTCCGTCTGGCTGAGCTTGTTCTCACCCTTAATGGATTTTCATTTTCGGGTGAATTTTACCAGCAGTTCTCTGGGGTAGCGATAGGAACCAGAATGGGTCCAAACTATGCCAACTTGTTTGTTGCCTACGTCGAAGCCCAGATCTTCTCCCAGTACGCTGGACAGACTCCTGAGCTATACGGTCGTTATATCGACGACTGTATCGGCGCCACCTCTCTATCACGAGAACAGTTCGACTGTTTTCTTTCTTTTGTCCAATCTTTCCATCCTGCTCTCAATTTCACCGCCTCTGTCTCCGATTCTTCTGTCGCTTTTCTAGATATCTCTATCTATTAATCACTCTCACCACACCCTCTCTACTTCCATCTTCATTAAACCAACAGACTCCCAATCTTACCTCGACTTTACCTCCTCCCATCCAACCCACACCAAACACTCCATACCCTATTCTCAATTCCTCCGTCTTCATCGACTCTGTAACCAGGACGACGATTTCGAAACCCATTCCCTTCGCATGGCTTCCTGCTTCATCCAGCGTGGATATCCTACCCACCTTGATCCAAGCTGCTCTCACCCGCGCCCGTGAAACAGACCGCACCACAGCCCTCTCACCTCAACCCCACCCTCCCAACACCCGTTTTCCTTTCCCTCTCACCTACCACCCCATCACCCTACCACTCCGGCGACATATCCTCCGTTCCTTCCGTATCCTCTCTTCTGACCCCGTCACTTCTCGCTTTTTTCCAAACCCATCCATTACTGCTTTTAAGCGCGCCCGCAACCTCCGCGACCTCCTGGTTCGCAGTTCTTTTTCGTCCTCTTCCACGACTCCACCCGGCTCTCATCCTTGTTCCCGTTCCCGCTGCAACATTTGTCCCTTTATTTCCACCCTCACCACTCTTACAGGCCCTAACGGATCTTTCTGTATCCGCCATTCCTTCACCTGCACATCCACCCACGTTTTTTATGCCCTCCGGTGTTCCCTTTGCGGGTCTTTATATATCGGACAAACGGGACGCCGTATGGCGGACCATTTTGCCGAACATTTGAGGGACAAACGACTCGGTTTGGATACTCCTGTCGCTCGTTATTTCTGTTCTCCTGGTCATTCTTCCTTACATGTTTCAGTCCTGGGTGTCCTTTTACATCATGGATCACAGGCCTCGCGCACCAGGACTGAACAAAGTCTGATTCACCGTCTTGGGTCCTATTCCCCTCTTGGACTCAACTTACCTCCCCAATTTCTCTAATACCCCGTCCATTATCACACCACTAGATTCCTATCGCTTTCTCTTTGCTCATAGCTTCGTACTTACATGCACACACACTCTTTTACTCACATATACACACATATCTCTTCTTAGCTTCCTACGGACCTATAATAACACACACACACGCGCGCACGCACACGCACACACACACACACACACACACACACACACGCGCGCGCGCGTGCTCAAGTATAGCTCTTTTTACAAAACGGTTTTTTTCCATTTCAGGTAGACGCGCGCCATCATACACAAAACACAGCACCAACAGTTTTGCAAGAGATGTCAACATGAATGGACCTATTATTTTTATCTAAAGACATTTTTTCTAATTCCTTCCCGCCCGTCCCCTTAATCTATTTTATTTCTCATTCTTTCTTCTGATGAAGGACTAGCGTCCGAAACGTTAAGACCCTCTTCCTGCTATATCAAGCGTTAACCTAATATATACCTTCCATATACTGTACCGATTGTGTTGTTATTTCTGTTTACTATATATATATATATATATATATATATATATATATATATATATATATATATATAAAATATTAAAGAAATAATGAATAAACAATTCCTTATATTAAACAAAAAAAGTTCATTATTTAACGATCGTTTCTAGGGTATATATGTGTTATAATTGGTATGCATATTCAACAGATCTATGTACAAAATTATACAAAATTATACAAATTATCAAGATTAAATATACATACATAACACATATATACGCCGTCTTCAGAAATAAATTATTTCTGAAGACGGCGTATATATGTCTTCAGAAATAAATTATTTCTGAAGACGGCGTATATATGTGTTAGGTATGTATATTTAATCTTGATAATTTGTATAATTTTGTATAATTTTGTACATAGATCTGTTGAATATGCATACCAATTATAACACATATATACCCTAGAAACGATCGTTAAATAATGAACTTTTTTTGTTTAATATAAGGAATTGTTTATTCATTATTTCTTTAATATTTTATCTTGACTCTGTATACCGTTTATCTTTCACCGAAAGTGGATTTTCATTACATCTCTTCTTTCCATGATATCCGGAATACATTGAGTCCTTCATACGGATTGGACACTACCGTAAACTCTTGGTAGATTTATCTACATATATATATATATATATATATACAAATATAAATTAGCGAGAATCGTATTTCGGCTATTGGAAATTAGCGAAAAACAACTTCCGAGGTGTGTGGCAAGCGCTCCATAGAACCTAATGAACTAGAGCAACAACATAAGTTAAAAGGCCAAACACACTGAGATTATGGTTAAACCATTATCCGCACAGCCATAGAAACGACCAAGTAATTCGGGTCAAACAAGTAAAATATGATTGAAAAATTAAACCCGGACCCCAGGAAGGTTGGTAAAATATCCAGCATTTGGGTTTATATATATATATATATATATAAGTTTAATCGATACATGTAAAATATGTATCGATTATGTTTCTCAACAAAATTATATATATATATATATATATATATATATATATATATAATTTTGTTGAGAAACATAATCGATACATATTTTACATGTATCGATTAAACTTATATATATATATATATATATATATAGTAATAATAATAAAATTGAAGACTAAAATCCAAAGCAGCGATTCTTTGCTTAAACTTTAATCTGTTATTTTAATAAATATATATAAATATATATATATATAAATATATATATATATATATATATATATATATATATATATATATATATATATATATATATATATATATTAGAAAGTGAGGTTTTTTTTACAAAATGAAAAATAACCGAGGTGTCCTACACGAGTGGAAGTATAAAGAAAAAGAGATGAAATCGAAAATGCAACTGAAGTCTTATTTTTTTTTTAAATATATATATTTATTTGGTTCCTTTACCGGTTTCGCAGTTCTTCTGCTTTTCAAAAGGTGAATTGAGATGGAGGGTCTGTGGTTTTTCTCACATCTGATGTGAGAAAAACCACAGACCCTCCATCTCAACTCACCTTTTGAAAAGCAGAAGAACTGCGAAACCGGTAAAGGAACCAAATAAATATATATATTTTTTAAAAAAATAAGACTTCAGTTGCATTTTCGATTTCATCTCTCTCTCTCTCTCTCTCTCTCTCTATATATATATATATATATATATATATATATATATATATATATATATAACGCACCAGAGTACTCGATACTTAGGGTAGTAGATCTGAACGCTTTCAGATCTAGCTGTCGAAACGGCCGGAGCTCATCCGTCGGGGTCCTGACTCTTTTCCTATAAATAAATAAATATATATATATATATATATATATATATATATATATATATATATATATATATATAGGCATCCCTCAGGTTAATGTTAAGTCGGTTAATTATCACTAATTTCAGGTTTCGGTCTGTAATTTCGGCATTATGGAAACTTGGGTAAATTTTATTTAAAAACTACATTTTCATCTTAGCCAGCTTCTCGGTATTTTAGCTAAGCAATACACAGTCAGCAATACACATTTTTAAATGGCAAATTTTTAATGTGTATATTGTTATTGAATGTCAAACGGTTAAAGGTTTTATAGTAGAAATGACTTCATTCCAGTACCTCAACATTACACATATATGATTGCCAATAGATATCGAGTATTTGACGAAGACACTGTTGATGAAAATGTTCAAGCAGTCCATGTATGCAGTCCTAAAATGTCATAAGGAAAATCATAGAGAAATACAATGTAATCAGTGTAGGTGCTGGTATAGCCCTTGTTTTACCTCATTTTCAACAAAAATAGGATCTGACAGCTGTCCACCTATATTGACTCAAGCTGCATACTATCACGAATACCTCTCAGAACTGATACGAACATGTCATGACAAATGAGCTTAGAATCTTCCATAAGGCAGATCTATTCACCGTATCAAAAGCCTTTGTCAAGTCAACAAAGACGTGATACAAATCCATTCTCTGTTCAATGCACTTCTCCTGTAGTTGCTTCACAGAGATGATCATGTCTACTGTCACTCTGTCACTTCTAAAGCCATTCTGCGACACAAGAAGAACATTGGCAGTGATTCTATCTAGCAATCTGTCCAGCATGATCTTACACAACACTTTTCCCACAGCTGACAGGAGGGCTATTCCAGGATAATTTCTACAATCATCCTTTGCGCCGTTTCCTTTATAAAGCACCGCCATCAATGCATCTTTCCAGTCTTGAGGAACGCTTCCTTCTTCACAAACCTTACGTATCAGGTTTGTAAGAAGTCAAAGAACGTTTCAACCTCTATATTTCAGTACTCCAACATAAATACCATCCCTACCTGGCGACTTTCCATTATTGAGTTTTTACAGCTTCTTCCACCTCCTCCATGGTAGGACTTTCTGCTAGTACATCCTTTGTAGACCAACTAAGAATTTAGTCAATAAACTCGCAGAGCAGGTCTATTCAAAGGTTCATTGAAGTGTTTCCTCCATCTCAAAAGGATGTCCTTTGGGTCTCTAAACAATTCGCTACCATTTTGAGATTTCAGCGGTGCAATTCGAGAATAAGTACCATACACCTCTAATAATTATTTCTAGTATAGGCACAAGGCCAGCAATTTGTGGGGAGGGGAAAGTCAATTAAATCGACCCTAGTGCATTTCTGGTGCTTTATTTTATCGACCCCGTAAGGATGAAAGGCAAAGCTAACTTTGACGGGATTTGCACTCAGAACGTAAAGGGCTGTAATTCTATGACACAATGTATGTTATCCGGCGCTCTACCGATACCACCAATTTACCGCCCTAATAGACTTCTAATAATAAGTTGTAAAGTAGTTTGTATTGTTGGCATCAGCTGCAGCCTGAATCTCCTTCGCTTTACTTCTTCACCATGTATCTTGCATGTTTTGCGCTGTAAGTTGGCTTTCACCTCCTTCACCAACGCTTCACTCTTTCCAGCTCCTTGCCTTCCTGCAAGGACTCTCATCATCGCTGTTTTCTTTTTATTAAGTAGCACTTCAATTTCTTCCTCATCGAACCAATGTTGGTGTTACCTATTAATAGAACCAAGAACAGATGCCGAGGAGTCATAATCCGAAGTTTTGGAACCTTCCCATGTTTCATTGCATTGAAACTTGCCTAACCTTCTCACCAGCCTAACCATTTTTTAAGTATTTTTAATCAGAGCAATATTTACTTTCTTTGTAACAACAACACCATTTACTCGTATTTTCGGCTTTACTACCAATTTTACCTTAGTGTGAACAAGATGATGGTCTGCCCAGCACTCAGCTACTCGCAACACACGGACATCACAGATGTATCGAAAATCACGCTTACACACAAGAACAAAATCTATCGTATCCTACTGCTTTGAACTTGAATGCATCCAAGTTGTCTTGTTTTTGCTTCTCCTTGTGCTAGAAGAAAGTGTTAGCTATACAAAGGCGTAAATCCTGGCACATTCGCAGGAGTAACAAGCCATTGCTATTGGATTTTGCTAATCACATCCCAAGTCCTCTGGTCTTTTCAACCCGAGCATTAAAATCCCCAGGTGTGATAGTTTTATCAGATAGAGGCATCTTCCGGACAATTTCTTTTAAGGAAAGATAAAATGAAAGCTGTTCGTCCTCCGTAGTGCACATAGTCGGAGCATATACGCTCACAAATGTAGCATACATATTTTTGAAAGCCCCACAGAAATGAGACGATCAGAGAAGCCACGAGGAAACTCATCTAGTCTGGAAGCAATTGTATTTTTGATAGCAAATGCCAGCCAAGCCATCCTTTTGCATCCTTTTGACCCTCCACGCTAATAAAAAGTGTATTCTCTAGAATGAACCTCGACAATGACCGTCCCCAACAAACCTGGTTTCAGACAAAGCTACAGCACCCATATTATAACATTGAAGCTCTTTTGCCACAAGTGATGATCTTTCAGGACGAGACAATGTGAGTTTACAGTCTAATGATCTCCCTATGTTCCAACAACCAATATTCAAAAGGTTTGGTTTTGCTTTTATCACAATAGCTGGATGACGACCCGGCACAGGTTGCAGTTCCTTGGGACACCTGTCGATCCAAACCATTTCACTTATTCTAAAGCCCTTATTGCTATTGACTGATACGTCATTGAGTTCAACGTTTTTAAGTGTTTTGCCTTTTGCAGCTATGGCCAGCTATGCCCATACAACACACGTGAAAGATGTTTAGATCACATGATATCTGTGCTTGAAGTTATTTTTTAAGGAAACGCCTTGCACTGGATCGATCCCACTTTCCGAATAACGGTGACAGGTATTCAAAAAGATGAATAGGTCAACATTATTAGCTGCCATCAAGTCGCAGGTTTTGCATCGGAGTTTTCCTTCTCATAGAATGATGTCCTAACAAGGACCAGGGGTCTTTCACATCCAGTGGGCTAACCGCGCGCTCAGTCACCAAACCCAGCATTTCCATGTCCCCGTGCACATATATATATATATATATATATATATATATATATATATATATATATATATATACATATATATAACATAAATAACTAGTCATTATTGAATGGTTGTTGACCCTCCTGGGTTTCTTTGCCGTTTGACGAGTTTTGTTTTTCAACCTGCAGAGTTTTCAAAAATCACCTTCCTAACCAACCAAACAAGCTTGGTGGGTGGGGCTGTCGGTTCAGTTGCCAACAACCCTACAATGTGATTGTTTGCACTGGGCTACATGATATATATATATATATATACACATATACATATACATACATAGAAATAGCTTTTACAGGACTGTAGAAGCCATTTCTATATTAAATATTTATACTCTGCTATGTATTGAGTACCTTACTTACTGTGGTTACCCCCGATTGAACCCGGGATAAACTTATATACATATATATATATATGTGTGTGTGTGTGTGTGTGTGTGTGTGTGTGTGTGTGTGTGTGTGTGTGTGTGTGTGTGTGTGTGTGTGTGTGTGTGTGTGTGTGTGTGTGTGTGTGTGTGTGTGTGTTAGGTAACTCCGAAGGAAAAGCAAAGGAAAAAAGAGTGCTCTATATATAGAACAGAGCTATTTAATTAGAAAGTGAACAACACAAAATATAACTACTCCATTACCAAAGGTTTCTGGATCCCAGACAATATTAATATACGTCTGGATCGGTCATCATAACATCTCTGTCTGATGACAGATCCAGACGTATATTAATATTGTCAGGAATCCAGAAACCTTCGGTAATGGAGTAGTTATATCTTGTGTTGTTCACTTTCTAATATATATATATGTAGCGAAATCTGTCCGCGCCTTGAACTTTGGGTGATACCTAAAGGTTAAATTCTAGGTCAACACCCTTTTGGTGTAGACAGGTTAATGTGTTGGCTATCCTCTCAAGGTGGGAGATAGGAAGCGATAGGTATATAAGGCCTATATTTTCCCACTTTACACAGAGACATCGGAGCGATAGGATACACAACTAACTATGTAAAGATTAACCGCTAACTTCAGATCCCAGAGGTCTACAGAAAAGCCAGAGACATCGGAGCATTACGCTAGCAACTAACTATGTAAGGATTGACCACTATCAACAGACACCATGAGGTCTACAGATACACACACAGAGATTGGAGCCCTACTAGTACAGACCATGCAAAAGCCACTGTGGTCTACAACCAATTACAGACCATTCAGAGATATACAAACCATGTCTCTGTCTCTCTCTTACTAACTACGGTCTCACAACTACTACCACGGACCTTCAAATTCCAACAACAACAACAATTATCTGTCGCTCGCTGTTTTCACACCAACAACAACAACAGACTACAACAGCCCCACAACAGCAACAATAACAACATTAACAACTCTTGGTAACAGTTTTATATGTACTTTTTAATTGATTCACGTGAAGTAAACTATATATAACCAAATCATTTATTCTTTATATTTTCGTTATTACACCTATTCTTCTTATTATTGTGATTTCAACTATTATTCATGTTAATCCACCTAACAACTTCTAACTATTACTTAATTCATTTTAACCCTTCGTTGAATATACATACATACATACATACATACATACATACATACATACATATATTTATGTATATATATATATATATATACATATATATATATATACACGTATATATATATATATATATATATATATATATATATATATATATACGTATATGTATATATACGTATATATATATATATATATATATATATATATATATATACGTATATATATATATA
>OZ024743.1:143560956-143565956 GCA_964016885.1 Eledone cirrhosa | reverse complement strand
ACATCCGCCACAAGAGAGCACTAACAGGTTTGATTTAGAACGTAGCACAATGGAAAGCATCCAGCAGATAGCTAATTCCATACACCAGAGTATAACTGTAACTATCGTCTACCCTTCCAAACACCCTAACAATAGACTACCTGTATTAGACATGGAACTCTGGATTAACACTATAGACGAGAGAGCCCAAATTCTCCACTCACACTATGCTAAACCCATGGCCTCCAAATACCTGATACTCAAAAACTCAGCAATGTCCAGTAGTGCTAAGTTTAATATTCTGATCGCAGACTTGGTACGAGTGATGACGAACGTGTCACGCATGGGCGAGCGAACAGAAATGGAAAGGCACATCCAACACTTCATCAACCGCATGCAGTTCTCTAGATTCAGTGTATACGAAGGAGCCACGGAGAAGTATAAGACCCTCATAGAACTGGACATGAAAGGAATTTGCCCATTATACAGGAGCAAATCATGGAATAGCTTAGATAGGGCTAGACATAAGATAGAGAAAGTTACCTCATGGTGCGACAACCAGAGATACCAGAGTGTCATGTTTGTGAACGCTACCCCTGGAGGGAAATTAGCTAACCAGTGTAGAAAGGCCCTGAGAAAGACCCACTTAAAGATTAAGGTGGTAGAAAAGCCAGGAACCACCATAAAATCCCTGATCAGCAAAACCTACCCTTTTAAGAAAACCCACTGTACTAATAGGAAGTGTATCATATGTAAGGTAAACCCCCGGATAAAATGTAAAACTAGAAACGTAGTCTATAGCATAAGATGTACAGAGAGTACTTGCAGAAACATGACAACAACATATATAGGCGAGACAGTTCGTAGCATAGGTGAAACATAGATCAACACTGGGGGGAACTAAAAGGACGAAAAAACGGTTCAGTACTATACGAACATGCCAGACAACAACACGACGGTAACATAGACAACATAGAAATTAGAATAATATCTAAACATAGAAATGACCCAGCAGATAGGCAAATCAGAGAGGCCAGTAAAATAGAACTTAGAAGGCTAAGGCTAAACAGAAAAAATGAATGGAATAACAACACCCAAACAAACAACACTGACCTAAGAGAAGTATAAATAAATAAATAAATAAATAAATAAATAAATAAATACATGCACAAGCACAATAACAAGAAACACATATAAACACACACTAGTAAACTAAGATAGAATAAATTAACCAATACACAGTCACCCAAACAAGAACACACTTCAAACAAAACACTATACACACACGCAAACGCATGCGCAGAGAAGACACAAAAAAAATCAGTATGTTGATTTTGGTATGGTCCGAAACAGCTGAGTTTCGGTGGATCAGATATTTGGAAGTCATGGGTTTGGCATAATGGGAATGGAGGATTTGTTTTTTGTTATTAATGGTATCTAACCAGAGCTCTGTGTCTAGTACAGGTAATCGATGGTTGGGGTGTTTGCTTGGGTAGTCTATAGTAACTCTAATACTCTGGTGGATGGAGTTAGCTATTTGCTGGATGCTTTCCATTGTGTGTTTCTCTAATACCTGACTGTTTTCTAGTGGGGGTGTTTTAACTACGATGTTTATATCATCAACGTAGCGGGAGTACATTATCAGGTTAAGGGGTCTTCTAATTGTTCTTTAAGTTTAAGTTTAAGTTTAAGTCTACTGTCCCACCATACCATGAATAAGTTAGCTATGTCGCCTGCAATGCTAACACCAATGGCTGCTCCCTCCTCTTGGGCATATATTTTTCCATTAAATTTGAACATATGTTCCTTAAGGGTTAATTTTATGCTGTCCCCCACCGCATGTGCAATCGTTTTCTTTAGTTCTTCGTGGTTTTCGGGGGTCCGTGTGGCTCTGGTCCACCCGTTCCATCTATCTGTGTGGGTTTTCTTGGCCATTGAGATAATGGTAGGTGGTCTGCCTCTTGCTGGTCTTGTAAGGCACAGGTTGCTAAGGTCATATGTGTCTAGATAATTATTACTATAGGTAGGTTTAAGTAAGAGTCCCAGCTCACTGGTATCAATCCCACGGAATTCAACATTGCTTTCACTGATCATTTCTACGCATTTCTCCACAGTAAAATCCAAATTTAATAGAAAAACATATGCCCAAGAGGAGGGAGCAGCCATTGGTGTTAACATTGCAGGCGACATAGCTAACTTATTCATGGTATGGTGGGACAGTAGACTTAAACTTAAACTTAAAGAACAATTAGAAGACCCCTTAACCCTGATAATGTACTCCCGCTAAGTTGATGATATAAACATCGTAGTTAAAACACCCCCACTAGAGAACAGTCAGGAATTAGAGAAAAACACAATGGAAAGCATCCAGCAAATAGCTAACTCCATCCACCAGAGTATTAGAGTTACTATAGACTACCCAAGCAAACACCCCAACCATCGATTACCTGTACTAGATACAGAGCTCTGGTTAGATACCATTAATAACAAAAAAATAATCCTCCATTCCCATTATGCCAAACCCATGACTTCCAAACATCTGATCCACCGAAACTCAGCTGTTTCGGACCATACCAAAATCAACATACTGATTGCGGATTTGGTACGGGTGATGAGAAACGTGTCCCGCATGTGCAACCCCGAAGAACTAGAGAGACACATACAACACTTCATCCACTGTATGCTGTTCTCTGGTTACAATCAGAGAGATAAAATCAGAGTGTATAGAGGAGCCAAAACCAAATGGGAAAAAATGGTAAATAATGACACGAATGGGACCTGCCTCTTGTATAGGAACAAATTTTGGAATAGAATAGAAAGAACTAGGAATAAGGCTAATAGAATAAACTCATGGTATGATAGCAATAAATACCAGAGTGTAATGTTCATCGATACAACCCCTAGAGGTGAATTAGCTTACAAATTTAGAAGGGCCCTAGATAAACATTAACTCAATATTAAGATAGTAGAAAGACCAGGTACCTCCGTAAAAACACTTATTAGCAAGACATACCCTTTTCAAAGACCTCCCTGTATAGATAAGAAATGTATGATCTGTAAATTAAGCCCCCATATTAACTGTAAAACTAGAAATGTAGTATATAGCATAAGATGTACTGAAGGACAATCTAGAGATAAAAATATAGTGTACATAGGTGAGACAGCTCGTAGTATAGGGGAACGGATAAATGAACACTGGCGAGACATTCAAGATAGTAAAGAATCATCTGTACTCTAGCAACATGCTAAAATAGAACATAAGGGTAAATTAGAGAACATAGAAATAAAAATAGAATCTACACACAGAAAAGATGCAATGTTTAGACAAATCACAGAGGCAATAAACATAAATGAATTACAACCAAAATTAAATAGAAAACATGAGTGGAACAGCAACATCACAACTTACAATTAAGGACAAAATGAAAACACACAGGCACATAGAACAACCTACCAACCAGTAACATGTAAATAAACAAATAAATAAACGAATATAAACACACACAGACACCCGGATGTAACACATGCGCAAACTAAGCACACAACAGACACTCAAAAACAAGATGGCGTAGGACAGAACAAAGGAGAGGCACAAAAAACAAAGAAAAGAACCCCAGTCACTGAAGAGGTCACAGAATGTGTGACGAAAGAACTTTGACAATATATAAACAACCATCTCGTTGTGGAACCAACCAACCAACCGGAAATTTATAAATTCCTAAATTTATAAATTTATTATAATAAATTGAAGTAAAAGCAACTGGTGCGTGTGTTTCTTATTGGCAACATGACCCTCCAAAAGTATAACAATATATATATATATATAAACGGAAAAAATGAAACGAAATTTCATTTCTCACTCTTAGTACGGCTGTTACTTAAATATAAGTATTTATACGTACATACATACATGTATACAGACGCACAGTAGTATAAATATATATACATACATGCACACATATATATATATGTACGTATGGATTTACCGAGCATTTATTATAATGCTCGGTGTGTTTGTAAACAAACATGCCGAATTAAGCCGTACATTGTTTAGCAACCATCGTTGCCCTTTTGTTCAACACCGACAAAGGAACGATGTACTAGTTTCAAGCTTATTAGCTATCGCAGCATCGTATACCTTCCTGCCAGATCGTTGAACGTCTGAAAGTATATACTTTCCTTATGCATATATATATATACGTATATATATATATTTATATATATACGTATATACATATATACATATATATACGTATACACATATATATACATATATATATATATATATATATATATGTATATATATATATATATATGTATATATATATATATATATATGTATATATATATATATATGTATATATATATAAGTATATATATATAAATATATATATATACGTATATATATATATTTATATATATGTTTATATATACATATACACACACACACATATATATATATATACGTATGTAGATAAATCTACCAAGAGTTTACGGTAGTGTCCAATCCGTATGAAGAACTCAATGTATTCCGGATATCATGGAAAGAAGAGATGTAATGAAAATCCACTTTCGGTGAAAGATAAACGGTATACAGAGTCAAGATAAAATATTAAACAAATAATGAACAAACAATTCCTTATATTAAAGAAAAAAAAGTTCACTATTTAACGATCGTTTCTAGGGTATATATGTGTTATATATATATATACATATATCTATATTATAAAGCTGAGTGTCGTTTGTATGTATTATGTATGTATCCTACACACCTCCCTATAGTTTCTTAGCTTTGCTCTCTCCCTCGTTCTTCTATCTCTCTATAATAGATCATTCCCCCTCTCTATAATTTAACTGCTTTACTCTCTCTGTCACTCTTCACTCTCTAGTATTATAAAGCTGAGCGTCATCTCTCTCTCTCTCTCCCTCTTTCACCCTCTCTATAATTTAACTGCTTTACCCTCTGTCTCTCTTCACTCTCTATATGACAACACTCTTACTTTTCGTACCTATCTTCAATA
>OZ024743.1:143544070-143546570 GCA_964016885.1 Eledone cirrhosa | reverse complement strand
GGAACAGTAAGGTGGAGGGGTCAATTAAGGCCAAAAAGCAGGCTTGGAAAGTATGGCGGGATGGGGGAAGTAGAGAGGACTATCAAGTGGCCAGGAGGGAAGCTAGGAGACAAGTGTACTTAGCAAGAAGGGAAGCTGAGGAAAGAAAGTTCAAGCATGTTCTACAACGCGATGACCAAAAACGTGAGGTGTTCAGGATTGCTAGGCAATGCGTCAAGGAAAACCGTGATATTGTCGGGGAGAAGTGTGTACTAAACGACGATGGCACACTTGCCATCACCGACGCTGATAAGAAGGTAGCTTGGAAGTGTCACTATGAAAGGCTACTAAATGAGGAGAATAATTGGGAGAAAGGCAGTCTCCCCCATATCGACCCAATAGAGGGACCAGCAGTGTTAGTCGAGGGGAGTATAATAAGTAAGGCAATCAAGGATATGAAGACTGGTAAGGCGGCTGGGCCTTCGGAAATAGTTGCTGAGATGCTGAAGGCATCTGGCACGGTGGGACACACCATGGTCACCCGCATAGTTAACCAAGTCGTACAGAATGGGGTTGTTCCGAAGGACTGGCATAGCAGCATCATCGTTAACTGTTATAAGGGTAAAGGAGACGCCCTAGATAGGAGTAACTATAGAGGCATTAAATTAATCGACCAGGTCATGAAGGTCACGGAAAAAGTAATAGCGCAACTAATCAGAGAGAGAATTGACCTAGATGAAATGCAGTTCGGGTTTGTGTCAGGCAAAAGTACCACAGACGCTCTTTTCATAGTACGACAACTACAGGAGAAGTACCTAGCTAAAGGTAAACCCCTCTACTTAGCTTTTGTCGACTTGGAGAAAGCCTTCGACAGAGTCCCCCGCTCCATTATCTGGTGGGCTCTTAGAAAACTAGGCGTTGACGAATGGCTTGTGAGGGCTATACAAGCCATGTATAAAGAAACAGTCAGCAAGGTTAGAATTAACAACGAATATAGTGAAGAGTTTAGCGTAAAAGTTGGCGTCCATCAGGGCTCTGTTCTCAGTCCACTACTATTTATTATTGCCCTTCAGGCTATAACAGAGGAGTTCAAGACAGGCTGCCCATGGGAACTCCTATACGCAGACGACCTGACACTCATAGCGGAATCAATGGCCGAGCTAGAGAAGAAATTCCAAACATGGAAGCACGGCCTAGAGTCAAAAGGACTTAAAATTAACCTGGCTAAGACCAAAGTACTAGTTTGTAGGAAAGAAAACAAGGCGGCGGTCCCTTCTGGGAAATGGTCGTGCTCGGTGTGTAGGAAAGGCGTAGGTAGAAACTCCATTTTATGTCCTAAATGCAAAGTATGGGTGCATAAAAGATGTAGTGGGATCACAGGTAAGCTAACTAAGAACATAGATTTTACATGTGGCCGGTGCTCTGGTGCAATAAGTAGCAGCAAGTGCCCACAAACTACTAGCTCTTTCAATTGCGCAGAGGGTTCTATAGAAATAGTGGACAGCTTCCGTTACCTGGGCGATAAAATCAGCAGTGGGGGAGGGTGCTCTGAAAGTACTGTAGCTAGAGTCAGAACTGGTTGGAAAAGTTCAGAGAGCTTATACCACTATTAGCTGCTAAAGGGTTCTCACTAAAAATGAAAGGCAGGTTGTACGATGCCTGCATACGAACAGCAATGCTGCATGGCAGTGAGACCTGGGCATTGTGTGCAGAGGATATACGCAGACTAGAGAGAAACGAAGCTTGCATGCTCCGCTGGATGTGTAACAGTAATATACGTGAACGGCAAAGCATAAACGAACTAACGAAAAAATTAGAGATAAGAGGGATCACATGTTGTTTACTCGAGAGAAGGCTACGTTGGTATGGACACGTGATGCGCATGAAAGTCGATAGCTGTATAACAAAGTGCAGGGCAATAAAGATAGACGGTAGTCACGGAATAGGCAGACCTAGAAAAACCTGGGACGAGCTGATAAACTCCGACATCACACACTTACACCTCTCCAAGACAATGTCACTGGACCGAGACCTTTGGTGGTACTCAGTAACAGAGAAGACCCGCCTTACCTAAATATATAGTAAAACCTACTCCAGCCAGTAGGCATCTCTAACAAAATACACCCCGTCCCACCACCACCACCCCCACCCGATCCACACCACCCCGTTCTATGTAAAGTTATGTTGGTGCCGCGCCATCGAGGCCGAAACAAATGAGATCGTGTAGGTGTCACGACAAAAAAACACACAGTCCACGCTGTAATGTGGCCGTGTAGGCAACACGGTAAAAACCTCCCAGACCCACACTGTAAATGTGGTTAGTGTTAGGAAGGGCATCCAACTGTAGAAAACGCTAAAAAAAGTCCTATGCGAGCAAGACAATCACTCTTGCCTCAAGTGGGACTACCCCCGTCCAAACCCATGCAAGCGTGGAACACGGACGTTAAACGTTGATGATGATGTATTTATATATATATGTATTTATATATATATATATGTATATATATATATATATATGTAT
>OZ024743.1:143531570-143536570 GCA_964016885.1 Eledone cirrhosa | reverse complement strand
CCCCCACTGCTGATTTTATCGCCCAGGTAACGGAAGCTGTCCACTATTTCTATAGAACCCTCTGCGCAATTGAAAGAGCTAGTATTTTGTGGGCACTTGCTGCTACTTATTGCACCAGAACACCGGCCACATGTAAAGTCTATGTTCTTAGTTAGCTTACCTGTGATCCCACTACATCTTTTATGCACCCATACTTTGCATTTAGGACATAAGATGGAGTTTCTACCTACGCCTTTCCTACATACCGAGCACGACCATTTCCCAGAAGGGACCGCCGCCTTGTTTTCTTTCCTACAAACTAGAACTTTGGTCTTAGCCAGGTTAATTTTAAGTCCTTTTGACTCTAGGCCGTGCTTCCATGTTTGGAATTTCTTCTCTAGCTCGGCCATTGATTCCGCTATGAGTGTCAGGTCGTCTGCGTATAGGAGTTCCCATGGGCAGCCTGTCTTGAACTCCTCTGTTATAGCCTGAAGGGCAATAATAAATAGTAGGGGGCTGAGAACAGAGCCCTGATGGACGCCAACTTTTACGCTAAACTCTTCACTATATTCGTTGTTAATTCTAACCTTGCTGACTGTTTCTTTATACATGGCTTGTATAGCCCTCACAAGCCATTCATCAACGCCTAGTTTTCTAAGAGCCCACCAGATAATGGAGCGGGGGACTCTGTCGAAGGCTTTCTCCAGGTCGACAAAAGCTAAGTAGAGGGGTTTACCTTTAGCTAGGTACTTCTCCTGTAGTTGTCGTACTATGAAAAGAGCGTCTGTGGTGCTTTTGCCTGACACAAACCCGAACTGCATTTCATCTAGATCAATTCTCTCTCTGATTAGTTGCGCTATTACTTTTTCCGTGACCTTCATGACCTGGTCGATTAATTTAATGCCTCTATAGTTACTCCTATCTAGGGCGTCTCCTTTACCCTTATAACAGTTAACGATGATGCTGCTATGCCAGTCCTTCGGAACAACCCCATTCTGTACGACTTGGTTAACTATGCGGGTGACCATGGTGTGTCCCACTGTGCCAGATGCCTTCAGCATCTCAGCAACTATTTCCGAAGGCCCAGCCGCCTTACCAGTCTTCATATCCTTGATTGCCTTACTTATTATACTCCCCTCGACTAACACTGCTGGTCCCTCTATCGGGTCGATATGGGGGAGACTGTCTTTCTCCCATTTATTCTCCTCATTTAGTAGCCTTTCATAGTGACACTTCCAAGCTACCTTCTTATCAGTGTCGGTGATGGCAAGTATGCCATCATCGTTAAGTACACACTTCTCCCCGACAATATCACGGTTTTCCTTGACGCATTGCCTGGCAATCCTGAACACCTCACGTTTTTGGTCATCGCGTTGTAGAACATGCTTGAACTTTCTTTCCTCAGCTTCCCTTCTTGCTAAGTACACTTCTCTCCTAGCTTCCCTCCTGGCCACTTGATAGTCTACTCTACTTCCCCCATCCCGCCATACTTTCCAAGCCTGCTTTTTGGCCTTAATTGACCCCTCCACCCTATTGTTCCACCACCATGTTACTCTCCTCCTGCCTACAGGCCTGCTCCAGCCACAGACTTCGTCTGTCGCCAACAGCAGGTTTGCTTTCAGAAATTTCCACTGTCCCTCTATATTGTCCGATTCTAGATGCTCTTCCTTACTGTCGAAAGCATCAAGTAATATGCTTTGAAATTTATTTCTGGCTGTGGGGTCCTTTAGTTTCCATATTTTCCTCCTGAGGATAGTCCTCTTCTGCTGTCGGGTACGTCTCGTCCTGACTGTGAGGTCGCTAATTATCAGTCTATGTTGGGAGGTGCATTCTTCATGGGGGAGGGATTTAGTGTTTACAACAGACACTCTGTCACGTCTTCTGGTAAGGATATAATCTACCTGGCTTGTGTGTTCCCCGGATCTATAGGTAATCAGGTGATTGTCACGTTTTTTGAAGTTAGTGTTACAGATAGTTAGGTTATTTGCATCACAGTATTCCAGAATTCTGGAGCCTTCCTCATTTCTAGTACCAAACCCATAGCCTCCATGGATTTCGTCGTAGCCGTCACAATGTTGTCCAACGTGACCATTTAGGTCGCCTGCAATAATTATATAGTCACTGTCAGATATTTGGGAGGTAGTTAGCAACAGTGTCTCATAGAATCTGTCTTTTATAGTGCCGGGCAGTCCGGATTGGGGTGCGTACGCAGATATTACTGTCACCGTAGTTCTATTGAGGACAAGTCTTATTTTAATTATTCTGTCGTTCACTCTATTTACGTCTATTATCTTATCTGCCCACTTTTCTGCTACCATGATTCCTACTCCACCCAGCCCATCGTCGTTTCCCACCCAGAAAAGCTTATAACATCGTTTTTTACCCTCAATGAATCTAGCAGACCCACCCCTCCACCTGGTCTCTTGAATACAACAAACATCGACCTCCTTACGTTCAAGCATTTCTACAACCTCGTTAGCGCGACCCTTTAGGGTACCTACATTTATGGTACCAACTCTGAAGTTTTGGGTTGCGTTTGGAGGGTGGGGGTGGTGGGGGGCGGGGGGAGATAGGGTTATGTTAGCCATCCGCGGACGAAACAAAGAGGAGTGCTCGCATGGACCAGGTCATGAAAGTAACAGAAAGAGTTATAGCACAGTTGATTAGGGACTGGGTGAAAATACACGAGATGCAATTTGGGTTTGTACCAGGAAGAGGCACCACTGATGCCCTCTTCCTTGTGAGGCAGTTACAGGAAAAGTACCTAGCATGTATATATCTATATATATATGTATGTATATGTATGTATATATCTATATATATATGTATGTATATGTATGTATATATCTATATATATATGTATGTATATGTATGTATATATCTATATATATATGTATGTATATGTATGTATATATCTATATATATATGTATGTATATGTATGTATATATCTATATATATATGTATGTATATGTATGTATATATGTATGTATATGTATGTATATATCTATATATATGTATATATATATCTATATATATATATGTATGTATATGTATGTATATATCTATATATATGTATATATATATCTATATATATATATGTATGTATCATCATCATCATCATCATCATCAACGTTTAACGTCCGTGTTCCACGCTTGCATGGGTTTGGACGGGGGTAGTCCCACTTGAGGCAAGAGTGATTGTCTTGCTCGCATAGGACTGTCTGGCAGGTTTTCTACAGTTGGATGCCCTTCCTAACACCAACCACATTTACAGTGTGGGTCTGGGAGGTTTTTACCGTGTTGCCTACACGGCCACATTACAGCGTGGACTGTGTGTTTTTTTGTCGTGACACCTACACGATCTCATTTGTTTCGGCCTCGATGGCGCGGCACCAACATAACTTTACATAGAACGGGGTGGTGTGGATCGGGTGGGGGTGGTGGGACGGGGTGTATTTTGTTAGAGATGCCTACTGGCTGGAGTAGGTTTTACTATATATTTATGTATATGTATGTATATATGTATGTATATGTATATATGTATGTATATATATATGTATATATATATGTATATACTAGGTGTCATACCAAAAGATTGGTGCATTAGCATCATTGTCAACTGCTACAAAAGTAAAGGTGATGCACTAGATAGAGGAAACTATAGAGGTATAAAGTTGATGGACCAGGTCATGAAAGTAACAGAAAGAGTTATAGCACAGCTGATTAGGGACCGGGTGAAAATACACGAGATGCAATTTGGGTTTGTACCAGGAAGAGGCACCACTGATGCCCTCTTCCTTGTGAGGCAGTTACAGGAAAAGTACCTAGCTAAAAGTAAGCCACTCTACTTGGCATTTGTCGACCTTGAGAAAGCCTTTGACAGAGTTCTACGTGCTGTAATGTGGTGGGCTCTTAGAAAACTAGGAGTAGATGAATGGCTTGTGAAAGCGGTACAGGCCATGTATAGGGGAGCAGTCAGCAAAGTTAGGATTAGCAATGAGTATAGCGAGGAATTTAGTGTACAGGTTGGGGTCCACCAGGGCTCTGTTCTTAGCCCCCTCCTGTTCATCATAGTCCTGCAGGCAATAACGGAGGAGTTTAAGACCGGATGCCCATGGGAACTCCTGTATGCTGATGACCTCGCACTCATAGCTGAATCTATGGTAGAACTAGATTCCAAACTTGGAAGCAGGGACTAGAAAGAAAGGGTCTCAAAGTCAACATGACAAAGACTAAGGTCCTTGTAAGTAGACGAGAAAACAGAACCCACATCCCCTCAGGGAAATGGCCTTGCTCAGTATGTAGGAAAGGTGTAGGTAGGAACTCCATTCTCTGCCCCAAATGCAAACAATGGGTACACAAGAGATGTAGCGGGATCTCAGGAAGCTTAATTAAGAATGTAGGCTTCACGTGCAGCAGCTGTGCTGAGACAGCAAGCAGCAAACAGCCACAGGAAACAAGTACCACCAATCTCTGGGAGGGCTCTGTAGAAACAGTAGACAGCTTCTGCTACCTAGGTGACTGAATTAGCAGCGGAGGTGGGTGTTCAGAAAGTACAATAACTAGAGTAAGAACGGGATGGAAGAAGTTTAGGGAACTATTACCACTGCTAGCTGCAAAAGGCTTCTCCCTCAGAATGAAAGGCAGACTGTATGATGCGTGTATCCGAACAGCAATGTTGCATGGTAGTGAGACCTGGGCGCTGAAGGTGGAGGACTTACGTAGATTAGAGAGAAACGAAGCCTGCATGCTCCGATGGATGTGTAACAGTAATATACGTGAACGACAAAGCATAAATGAATTGAGAGAGTGACTGAGCATAAGATAAATCAAATGCTGTGTGCAGGAGAGGCGGTTGCGCTGGTATGGACATGTGATGCGTATGAAGGATGACAGCTGCATGAAAAGGTGCAGAGCACTAGAAGTTGATGGGAACCGTGGAGTGGGGAGACCCAAGATGACCTGGGATGAGGTGATAAAAGCCGACCTTACCAAATTACACCTCTCAAAGGCAATGACA
>OZ024743.1:143479070-143524070 GCA_964016885.1 Eledone cirrhosa | reverse complement strand
TAAAGTTAACTTGTCTAAGACTGAAGTTCTAGTTTGTAGGATCGAAAATAGGGTACCGGTCCCATCTGGTAAATGGCCATGCTCAGTGTGTAGGAAAGGAGTAGGCAGAAACTCCATTTTATGTCCCAAATGCAAAGTATGGGTGCATAAAAGATGTGGCATCACAGGTAAGCTAACTAAGAATATAGATTTTATATGTGGCCAGTGCTCTGGTGCAATAAGTAGCAGCAAGTGCCCACAGAATACTAGCTCATTCCATTGCACAGATGGTTCTATAGAAATAGTGGACACCTTCCGTTACCTGGGTGACAAAATCAGCAGTGGGGGAGGGTGCTCTGAAAGTACAGTAGCTAGAGTCAGAACGGGATGGAAGAAGTTCAGAGAACTTATACCACTATTGGCCGCTAAAGGGTTCTCTCTAAAAATGAAAGGCAGGCTGTATGATGCCTGCATACGAACAGCAATGTTACATGGCAGTGAGACCTGGGCATTGTGTGCAGAGGATATACGCAGACTGGAGAGAAACGAAGCTTGCATGCTCCGCTGGATGTGTAATAGTAATATACGTGAACGGCAAAGCATAAACGAACTAAGGGAGAAATTAAGAATAAGAGGGATCAGATGTTGTTTACTCGAGAAAAGACTACGTTGGTATGGACACGTGATGCGCATGAAAGACGACAGCTGTATAAAAAAGTGCAGGGCGATAAAAATAGACGGTAGCCATGGAGTAGGCAGACCCAGAAAAACTTGGGACGACTTGATAAATTCCGACCTCTCACACTTACACCTCTCCAAGACAATGTCACTGGACCGAGATCTTTGGTGCTACACAGTTATACAGAAGACCCGCCTTGCCTAAGTACAAAGTGAAACCTACTACAGTCAGTAGGCACCTCTAACAAAATACACCCACGTCCCACTACCCCCACCCCATCCACACCACCCCCTAAAATGTGAAGTTATGTTGGTACCACAACATCCAGTCCGAAACAAATGAGGTCGTGTAGGTGTCACGACAAAAAAAATACACAGTCCACGCTGTAATGTGGCCGTGTAGGCAACACGGTAAAAACCTCCCAGTCCACACTGTAAACGTGGTTGGTGTTGGGAAGGGCACCCAGCCGTAGAAAACTCGCCAGACGTGTAGGTGTCACGACAAAAAAACACAGTCAACGCTGTAATGTGGCCGTGTAGGTAACACGGTAAAAACCTCCTAGTCCACACTGTAAACGTGGTTGGTGTTAGGAAGGGCATCCAGCCGTAGGAAACCCGCCAGACAGTCCTATACGAGCAGGACAACCAATCTTGCCTCAAGTGGGAAAACTCCCGTCCAAACCCATGCAAGCGTGGAAGATGGGCGTTAAACGATGATGATGATGATGATGATGATGATATATATATATATATATATATATATATATGAAACAAACTTTGGCATTGGGAGCTGGACCAACCGTCGAACAGGACGTCGCTGTGTGGTGCCAAAGGTCCCGTCTTCCACATCTAGAATAAGGACCAGGTATTGCAATAGCCTGGGATTCAAGGGCCATCAACTCTTCAACAAGCAGCCGAGGGATCTGAGAGATTTGCATGGTGTGGAGGTGGATATCTTCAAGAAACATCTCGACACCTTGCTATCCAGGATCCCGGATGAGCCCACAGCAAGGCACGAGGGAAACCTAAGGGCAGCAGCAACAAACTCCCTCTTACACCAGTAGCCAACCAATACAGGCTGGAGATAAAATATGTAGCAACAAGGGCGGTGCCCCAGCATGGCCTCAGCCGGATGGCTGGAACAGGTAAAAGAGTATATATGTGTGTGTGTGTATATATATATATATATATATATATGTGTATATATATATGTGTGTATATATATGTATATATGTGTATATATATATGTGTGTATATATATATATCATCATCATCATTTTACGTCCGCTTTTCCCTGCTTGCAAGGGTGGGACGGGAACTGATTCTGGCTTGATTTCTACAGCTGGATGCCCTTCCTAACACCAACCTCATTTACATTGAGTGCTGGGTGCTTTTTTGCCGTGACGCCGACACGTCCACTTTGCAGTGGAATGATATGGACCCCAGTCCCTATCATCTCATTTCTACAGCTGAGTAAACTGGAGCAATGTGAAATAAAGTGTCTTGCTCAAGGAAACAACACATCACATTGAACTCACAACCTTTTGATTGCAAGGCCAATGCTCTAACCACTAAGCCATGAGCCTCCACATATGTGTATATATATATATGTGTGTGTATATATATAAATATATATATATATATATATGTGTATATATATGTGTGTATATATATGTGTGTATATATATATGTGTGTATATATATGTGTGTATATATATGTGTGTATATATATGTATGTGTATATATATGTATGTGTATATCATCATCATCATCATCACCACCGTTTCACGTCTGTTCTTCCATGCTACATTATGTTGGTCTCACAAAACACCCAGCCCACACTGAAGTGGTCATGTAAAAGCACCTAGTCCACACTGTAAAGTGGTCATGTAGGAGACACTGCAAAAAGCACTGGAAGGACATCAGCCGTAGAAAACCAGCCACAAACAGTCCTATATGAGCGAGAAACGCTCTCCCGACCCAACTTGCCTCTAAATGGGATAAACCCATGCTAGTGTGGAAGAAAGATGTTAAACTATGATGATGATATATATAAATATATATAGTGTATACAATATATATAAATATATATAGTGTATACGATATATATATATAAATATATGTAGTGTATATGATATATCATCATCACCATTTTATGTCCGTTCTTCCACGCTAGCATGGGTTAGATGGGTTGTCCTGTTGTGGGAAGTGTCCGGTCGGCTGACCTTGTCTTGCTCATACGGGAACTGATTCTGGCTTGATTTCTAAAGCTGGATGCCCTTCCTAACAGCAACCTCATTTACAGTGAGTGCTGGGTGCTTTTTTACCGTGGTGCCTACACGTCCACTTTACAGTGTGGGATGGGTGCTTTTTTGCCATGGCACCACCACGACCACTTTGCAGTGGGAGGGTGTGGGGGCATATTGTCTATATGCTTCAGCTTCGGCTCGTACTCGTGGGGGGTCGGGTCTTCTAGATACTATGCCCTCGGAACCCCTCCCCCCTCATGCTAATCTGATCTCCTAGGTACCGGAAGCTATCCAACACTTCTATAGCAACCGCCTGCATTTGAAAAATGTGTCTATCAATGCGACTTCTACTGTCTAATTTCCCTGTACAGCTACTGCATACATATTTCTCCCTACCTGTTAGTTTGCCTGCTATCCCACTATCTCTTGTGTACCCAGGATCTGCATTGTGTGCATTTTATAGAATTTATGCCAGTTCCTTTTCTGCATATCGAACATGGCCATTTCCCTGATGGAATCAGAGTTTCGTCCTCTTTTCTACTCATCAACACTTTTGTCTTAGCTAGGTTCACTCTCAGTCCTCTTGCTTCCAACTGCTGTTTCCATAGCCAGAATTTATTCTCTAGCGCCTCTACTGATTCTGCTATAAGAACCAGATCGTCAGCATAGAGAAGTTCCCATGGACAGCCAGTCTTAAACTCCTCTGTTATGGCTTGGACTATAATGAACAAGAGCGCTAATATTCTCTCTGCCACTTTCATAACCTGATCCATCAGCTTTATGCCCCTATAATTGCTCCTCTCCAGAGCATCCCCATTACCTTTGTAGTAATTTATGAGAATACTGCTGCACCAGTCTTTGGGTATGACACCACCATATATAGCTTGATTAATGATGCGTGCAACTAGTTTAGTGCCTACTTCTGATGTCTTCAGCATCTCAGCAACTATCTCCGATGGTCCAGCAGCCCTACCATTCTTCATTACCTTAATTGCCTCTTGTACCCTATATTCGTCAATCTCAATAGCTGGTTCCTCTGTCGGGTCTACTGGGGGTAATTCCTCTCTGTCCCATTCGTTCTCTACATTCATCAGTCTCTCATAATGACATTTCCAGGCCTCCTTTTTCTGATCATTCGTGACACTAAGTACACTAGCATCATTCCGGACACACTAATCTCCAACAACATCCTGATTTGCACTGACATACTGCCTTGCAATGTGGAACACCGCACGTCTCTGATCTTCCCGTCGCAGAACATTGGCAAACCTCCTACTCTCAGCCTCCCTGTGGCTAAGTACACCTGACGTCTACTTCTCTCTTAGCGGCTGTGTATCCGTCTCTACTCACCACATTTTTCCAAGCCTTCCATACCAGTCTTTTGTCTCTAATGGCCTTATCTACCGTGCTGTTCCACTACCAGGTCACTCTCTGTCTGGTTGAAGCTCTGCCCCAACCACAAGTTTCTTCAGTAGCCTGCAGTAAGTTGTCACGCAAGAAATTCTTGTTATCGTCTATGTCATACAACTCTAAATCGTCTTCTTTTTCGTCGTACACATCTTGATGGGTTTGCTAAATTTATATTTTAATGAAAGGTCTTTTAGCTTCCAGACCTTCCTGTATGTCTCATTCTTTCTCTTGCTTACTGAGATGTCACTAACGACTAACCTATGCCCAATTTCACTAATGAGGTTTAAGTCAACTTGAGGTTATGGGAACTAAATGTATCTGTCAAGATGCCATGCAGTGGAATCAAAACAGGGAATTAATGATTGTGAAGCAAATTCCATAATCATTCAGCCATGCATATATATTTTGAAAATCTTGAGAACAACGGGGATTATCAATACTTAGGCATTTTAAAGAATGTAGATTTTTTTTTTTTTAATAATGATTTACTGATATAATTTTTAAACATACTTGTTTTCTATATGTAATGGATTAACATATTTGCATAACAAATTGTATATTAATGACACATATACAAACAAAAGACATCAACACAAACACCTTCAGGTTTGATTTCTATTGAGCCAGTGAAGGAGTTGCTACAGAGTTGCAGCCGAATTCTCACCTTGGAAAAAAAGGCACGTTAGATAATGTAGTCTTGGTTACATTGTCTGAAAATAAGATAAAATGGTTGTGGCTGGAACGCTTTGATCACAGGTCAGCTTCATAGAACTGACCTGACTTTAAACAACAGCTGCTATTGATGAGTTCAAACTTTAATTCATAACTAAATTGCCTCCCATCCTAATCGAATTTTTCTTCATATATTTCTTAATGCATATTAAAGAAATTCTACAAATAAGTTTTTGAATGTTCACATTTGAATTCTTCCATCGTAATTTTCTGTAAAAATACTGTTATATCCCAAATTCCAGCTAAATATGCCAAACACAATCAGGTATTTGATAACTATCCATTACTGAACAGCTGACCTGGCTATCATGTGTTGTACATGAACCAATAACATTTGGTTGAGGGATTAGTCACCATTTGATTACACAAATCAATAGCACCTGATAAGCTGGTTTGTATCCTTCCATTGAACATAGGTATGGCTGTGTGATTAAGGAGTTCGCTTCACCATCATGTTGTTTCAGGTTCAGTCCCACTATGTATTAGTTTGTGCAAGTGTTTTCTACTATAACCTTGGATTGACCATTGCTTTGTGAGTTAAATTTGGTAGATGGAAAATGTTTGTGTATGTATGTGTGTCTGTGTTTACTGTTTGTGTTCCATAACTTAATAGTTCAACAAAAACGAAATAGATAAAATACATACCAGACTTGAAAAAAAAAAGTCCTGGGGTTGATATGATCAACTAAATTCCTCGAAGGCAGTGACACAGCATAGTAACAGTTTAACGACTGGAACCAGTAATAGTATAAAAGAATTGATCATTGTTAAAACATGATTTTCACTAGCTACTAATAGATTTAATAGATTCTTTTGTGTAGATATACAGCACACTGGTATAAGCTGCTGGAATTCTGTATAAGGTGACAAACTAGTAGTCATTAGAATATACTAGTATAAAAACCGCCCTTCGGCAAGTTTTTTGCTAGCATATGTAGTGTGCATATTCGTATTATACGCAAATATATGTATGTAAATTGAAAAGTAAATTGACAATATCTTCTTCTTCGCCCACTTATTTCTGAGAGGGTCGTGGGGGCAGTCTTCTCAAACACTCCTTCCAGTGAGTCTGTCAGAAGCAAACATCTCTAACTGATGCAGCTGGATTCCAAAGCATAACCAGCCAAGCTCATGGATGTTATCCAGCTATCTTGCTTAGGGTCTACCTTTGGGTCTCTTGCCGATTGGTTTTGACTGTAAAATATGTCCAGCGATTCTTTACTGAGACATTCTAACCACATGCTCATAATATCGGAGTTGTGATCTCTCAATTCGGAGAAGTAGCGGCTCTACCAGGAGTGACTCTCTGGTCTCTGAGCTATGCACTTTATCGAGTAACGTTACTCCAAAGACCCTTCGGAGGAATCCCATTTCTGCCGCTTTTATTTGCAATTGTATTCTTTTGGGCATTACTCAAGATTCACGATCCTCAGTAAGAGTTGGCAGGAATACCAGGAAGACAGCAAGTTTGGCTTTTACACCCCCCCCCTTCTTCTGATTGCTGAATGCTGAGGCTGGCGCATTACTGCATCAGCTTTTGCAATTCTTGCACTTAATTCAGCCTCTTGCATTCCATCACTCATGAACACGGCTCCAAGATACTTGAACTTCCCTAACTGCTTCAGTAGAACTCCATTCACATTATAAATTTGAGGAATTTCTGTCCACCCATCCATCACACAATGTGTATGTGTGAATGTGTGTGTGTAAAAGGAGAGAAAGGGATACACACACTAACTTAAAAACAGTGACACACACACACACGTCTCTAATTTAAGAACACCGACAAATTCGCGTGTGCACATACACACACACTGTCCTATTACCACTCAAGAGCTTTGGCCCGGGCAAACATCCTCTCAATTTTAGAACTGTCTGGGTTGTCCAGAATTGATGGGAAAAGACTTGACGGTCTTACTCTGTGCTCCTGGTCAAGAGGCAGGTGCCTTACCTGGGACGTCACAGTTAGTGACTCTTTTGCTTCTTCCCACATCCTGGATTCAGCGGTAAGGGCGATAGCTACAGCATCCGCAGCTGAATGGAACAAAATCTTAAAATATTGTGTTCTGTCAGCTAACTACATTATCTAGTCTGTGGCGTTCAAGACGTTTGGGGGAGTCGGGCTACTGACAGCGAGGTTCTTAATCTTCATGGGTGGCTCGCCAAACAGAGGTAACTGGTGATGCTCGTGAGGGCACTTGGTTGTTCCACCACCTCAGCCTCGCCATCACCCCAGGTACGCCGTGAGCGTGTTGGCCTGCTTCAAAAATTATTAGAGAGGTTTCCCAGTGCTCGCTATATTGCTATCTTTTGCTCTGGTAGCGTCTCGTTTTCCCATTCTTTTGCCTGTATATTGTTCTATGGAGTCTAAGATGTGGATATTACGTGCTTGTGTATTTTTTCTCTTTCTTTTTTTCCTTTCTCTTTCCTTTGTATATATTATATTTGTTAGTGTTTTCGTTCTGTAATCATTATATTAAATGTTTATACAAATCTAAACTATAATAAAGTAAGGAGTGTAGGACTGCATCCAGAATACATTTTTTTATCCTGTTTGTAAAATAAGTTCGATTATTTTGAATAAATAATGAATGAATATTACCTAATTTATCTACTAAATTTTGTAGCTATTGATTAAACATAAATATTCTTATATATAATTGTTTCTACTTTTGGCACAAGACCAGCAATTACCCAGGTATTACTGGTACTTTATTTTATCGACCCCGTAAGGATGAAAGGCAAAGTTAACCTCGGCGAGATTTGAACTCAGAATGGCAAGGGCCGTAACTCTATGCGTCAAAGCATGGCGTCCGACCCTCTACCGATACTGCCAATATAATGATTGCTTATTTTAAGATTCACTTCTTTTAACATTTTCAAATGTCTACACTTCCAGTTAGCGTTCGTTATATCATAACACTTATTACATCGCTCATATAAACATCCATATATTTGCATCGTTATATAAGTTTTCATTACATTTCACCGTAATGCAGTTTATATCGTCTTTTTTAAATGTACGATGGATTACTTTATTTACAGAAAAGAGTGTAACAGTCTCTCTTCAATTTCTGTGCATATTGTCAATTACGATTTTATTTGATGTATCATATCTACATGCATGTATATTTGCATATAATTCACACTACACATGCTAGTAGAGAACCACTCGAAGAGTGGTTTTTTTCTAGTTAGTTTAAAAAAAAATAAGAGTTAAACTGTGTTGTTAATAAATAAATAAAACGTTATACTTGTTTTACCCTTCCATTTCCAATTCACCAAATGCTATCATGACTGTATGTGTGTGTTTGTGTAAATGTATGTGTTTGTGTGAAAGTATGTGTATTTGTGTGAATGGGACGTCACAGTGAGTGACTCTTGCTTCTTCCCACATCCTGGATGTAGCGGTAAGGGTGAAAGCTACAGCATATCTATCTATATATATATATATAGATTTTGAGTTTATGTTGGTTGTATACCAACACCTCAGTATGCAGGCTGGAGCACTCGACGAAGTGCGCAGGTTGGTTTGGTTACTACGGAGTAGTGTAAAATAAAGTTAAATAAAAGTCAAATGATTAAAATTTAGCTTCGTTTATTACTGCTATATATATTTCAGTGACGGCCATCTTTGGCTGTGACCTCTTCAGGCAGTTTGAATTAGTATGGTATAGACAAGTACATATGTTGTTTAGGTGTATGATATTGTCAATACTCTGATATGCCCAGTTCCTTGCTGGGTTGCTAATTCACTGGGGAATGACTCCAGTTCCCCAGTGAATTAACAACCCAGCAAGGAACTGGGCATATCAGAGTATTGACAATATCATACACCTAAACAACATATGTACTTGTCTATACCATACTAATTCAAACTGCCTGAAGAGGTCACAGCCAAAGATGGCTGTCACTGAAATATATATAGCAGTAATAAACGAAGCTAAATTTTAATCATTTGACTTTTATTTAACTTTATTTTATATATATATATATATATATATATATATATATATATATATATATATAAAACTGTTGTCTGTGTGTGTGTGTCCTCATTTTTGCAAAGTCTATACAAATCCACATTTCTACTCCCATTGACTTCAAACTTGCATTTATATATTCCTTGCGGTCTAAAGATATTAACTGCAGCTTTTATTTTTCAATTTTCTGTTGTTAAAGGCGTGTTAGGCGCCGGTTATCCATCTCCGTTGAGCCCTTATAATATCTGTTTGAATAACGACATTCTGACAAATACGTCAATGCTGACGTATTATCTTCGCTACATTCTCTCTCACACACACACACACCTATATACTTTATATATATATATACACACACACACACATATATACATCTATACAAAAGTTTAAGCAAATAATCGCTGCTTATTACTATATATATACATATATATATATAAACTGAGGAGAGAAAGGGAGATGTAAAGAGAGAGGTACAAGATATTCAGATAGAGAGAGAGAGAATGGCGACGAACGCTGGTTCACACACACACACAAACACACATATATATATATATATATATATATATATATATATATATATATATATATATATATATAGACAGAGAGAGGGAGAGAGATCTGCGCATTCTTTATTATTCTCCATTCTGTAGAGGAAGAGAGAGGGGTTGAGAAAGAAAGAAATGAGGAACTTTAACTTTTATTTTTTATTTATTTATCTATTCTTTACACACTGTTCAACTCTCTCCTTTCCTCAACCTAACGTCTCTTTCTCTCTTCCACACACACACACCACACACAAAGACGCATCTCTCTCTCTCTCTCTCTCTCTCTATGTGTATATATGTGTATATATTTTAGATAAATATAAAGATTTTAAAACAGTTTTGTATCATAAAGCTGAAGGTGGTTTGAGGTAGTTTGGTATAAAAAAAAGCACTTGGCAGTGGAAATATTGGGAATCATTGGTTTATAACTTCATTCACTACTTTATCTGGCATCATTTATTGATGTTTTTTTTTTTTTGTGATTTCTAAAGACTTAATTCTTTACTTGTTTTATCTTTAGAAAAAAGAAAAAAAAAACCTGGCCGAAATTTTCAAGTAGCATATACAACTTTTTCCTTCAAATTTTTCTTTATTCAGCTATTAATTTTATTCTTTTGAGACCAACCTGCTTGAAAACTGCCTTAGGTGTCCAAATGAAATCTCTAATTTCAGTGTGTTCATATATAAATTAAAAGCTGTCATGATTTTCTGTTTGAGTCTTTTGTTAAGATGTGTTCCGAATACCATTTAACCCTTTTGCATTTAAACCAACCATATCTGACTAGAATTCTCTCCACTTTTTCTGTTCAAACCGGTTGAACTGGCCTCTCATACCTTAACATCAGTTAAAGTATTGTACTAAAAATATTAAAATCTCATAGATTCGATATTATGTGTGATAAAGTCTTTTCTGTGAAAAGAATTGTAAATATAGAGTAATGTGAATGCTAAAAGGTTAAATGTTATTTTCAAAATTAATTGAAACATATCATGGCCATATCAAACTGTAAATACCGGTTCTTGTCCGATCACCAAAGTTAAGCAACGTTGAGCCTAGTTAGTACTTACATGGGTGACTGCTTGGGAAACCTAGATGCTGTAAGCATTTCCTGCACACACTGTAAATGTGGTTGGTGCTAGGAAGGGCACCCAGACATAGAAAACCAGCCAGAAACAGTCATATATGAGCGAGACACGGTTTCCTGACCCAACTTGCCTCTAAATAGGACAAACCCATTTAACCCATGCTAGCGTGGAAGATAGACATTAAACGATGATGATGATTCTATAGTATTGCCCTTTGCCAGCTGTAGGAGATATGGGTCAAGTGTTAAGAAGTGGTCAGGAGAAAAGAAAATATTTTTGTTCTATAAATGTGACACACATACATATGCACATACCTAATAGTCTTTGTTTTGATGGTTTAGAAGCATATCTTGGCTGGAGGTAGTGGGAAGAACACACCTGCTTTTAAACCACCAAAACAAGAACACAGATTATTGCGTGTATGTTTGTGTATTAGTCACTTATTTCTAGAAAACATTTGTTAAACATCTGGCCCATATTACTTCATTTACAATTTTATCCTCATTTGATTTAACCCCTACAATGCATCTCTCTTTAAACCACCAAACCACATATTTATTTCTTATCCTCAATTGATTTAATTTGCATATTTTTGGTATAAACATTCCTTACCACCTCACCCCTATCTCAAGCCATATTCAAGGGTGCTACTAATAGCCAGATCAAGCAGCAAAAGACCAGTTAAAAAATTGCAGAACCACACATTGTAAAACACTTGATTATTAATGAATAACAACCATCAAAAAGGTTATTACATGCATGCACGCTCACTTACTCACTCTGTATAAGATAATGAAGTTTCACTTTAAAATGTTTTGATTGTGTATTGAACGTCACACATATTTCACAGATGATTGGATTGAGGTGATAGGCCCGACTCCAGTATTGATCTACTCATCACATGTCCGGTCTCAAAACATACATACTATATACACTCTGCTATAGCACCAAGAGCTCATATTGGTGCCCATCTCCAGTAATCAACAAAATTACTGAATAACCTACAATGTGTGTGTGTATGTATATATATATATATATATATATATATGTATCATCATCATCATCATCAACGTTTAACGTCCGTGTTCCACGCTTGCATGGGTTTGGACGGGGGTAGTCCCACTTGAGGCAAGAGTGATTGTCTTGCTCGCATAGGACTGTCTGGCAGGTTTTCTACAGCTGGATGCCCTTCCTAACACCAACCACATTTACAGTGTGGGTCTGGGAGGTTTTTACCGTGTTGCCTACACGGCCACATTACAGCGTGGACTGTGTGTTTTTTTGTCGTGACACCTACACGATCTCATTTGTTTCGGCCTGGATGGCGCAGCACTAACATAACTTTACATAGGACGGGGTGGTGTGGATGGGTGGGGGTGGTGGCGGGACGGGGTGTATTTTATTAGAGATGCCTACTGGCAAGGCGGGTCTTCTCTGTTACTGAGTACCGCCAAAGGTCTCGGTCCAGTGACATTGTCTTGGAGAGGTGTAAGTGTGTGAGGTCGGAGTTTATCAGCTCGTCCCAGGTTTTTCTAGGTCTGCCTATTCCGTGGCTACCGTCTATCTTTATTGCCCTGCACTTTGTTATACAGCTATCGTCTTTCATGCGCATCACGTGTCCATACCAACGTAGCCTTCTCTCGAGTAAACAACATCTGATCCCTCTTATCTCTAATTTTTTCCTTAGTTCGTTTATGCTTTGCCGTTCACGTATATTACTGTTACACATCCAGCGGAGCATGCAAGCTTCGTTCCTCTCTAGTCTGCGTATATCCTCTGCACACAATGCCCAGGTCTCACTGCCATGCAACATTGCTGTTCGTATGCAGGCATCGTACAACCTGCCTTTCATTTTTAGGGAGAACCCTTTAGCAGCTAATAATGGTATAAGCTCTCTGAACTTTTTCCAACCAGTTCTGACTCTAGCTACAGTACTTTCAGAGCACCCTCCCCCACTGCTGATTTTATCGCCCAGGTAACGGAAGCTGTCCACTATTTCTATAGAACCCTCTGCGCAATTGAAAGAGCTAGTATTTTGTGGGCACTTGCTGCTACTTATTGCACCAGAACACCGGCCACATGTAAAATCTATGTTCTTAGTTAGCTTACCTGTGATCCCACTACATCTTTTATGCACCCATACTTTGCATTTAGGACATAAAATGGAGTTTCTACCTACGCCTTTCCTACACACCGAGCACGACCATTTCCCAGAAGGGACCGCCGCCTTGTTTTCTTTCCTACAAACTAGAACTTTGGTCTTAGCCAGGTTAATTTTAAGTCCTTTTGACTCTAGGCCGTGCTTCCATGTTTGGAATTTCTTCTCTAGCTCGGCCATTGATTCCGCTATGAGTGTCAGGTCGTCTGCGTATAGGAGTTCCCATGGGCAGCCGGTCTTGAACTCCTCTGTTATAGCCTGAAGGGCAATAATAAATAGTAGGGGGCTGAGAACAGAGCCCTGATGGACGCCAACTTTTACGCGAAACTCTTCACTATATTCGTTGTTAATTCTAACCTTGCTGACTGTTTCTTTATACATGGCTTGTATAGCCCTCACAAGCCATTCGTCAACGCCTAGTTTTCTAAGAGCCCACCAGATAATGGAGCGGGGGACTCTGTCGAAGGCTTTCTCCAAGTCGACAAAAGCTAAGTAGAGGGGTTTACCTTTAGCTAGGTACTTCTCCTGTAGTTGTCGTACTATGAAAAGAGCGTCTGTGGTACTTTTGCCTGACACAAACCCGAACTGCATTTCATCTAGGTCAATTCTCTCTCTGATTAGTTGCGCTATTACTTTTTCCGTGACCTTCATGACCTGGTCGATTAATTTAATGCCTCTATAGTTACTCCTATCTAGGGCGTCTCCTTTACCCTTAAAACAGTTAACGATGATGCTGGTATGCCAGTCCTTCGGAACAACCCCATTCTGTACGACTTGGTTAACTATGCGGGTGACCATGGTGTGTCCCACCGTGCCAGATGCCTTCAGCATCTCAGCAACTATTTCCGAAGGCCCAGCCGCCTTACCTGTCTTCATATCCTTGATTGCCTTACTTATTATACTCCCTCGACTAACACTGCTGGTCCCTCTATTGGGTCGACATGGGGGAGACTGTCTTTCTCCCATTTATTCTCCTCATTTAGTAGCCTTTCATAGTGACACTTCCAAGCTACCTTCTTATCAGTGTCGGTGATGGCAAGTATGCCATCATCGTTAAGTACACACTTCTCCCCGACAATATCACGGTTTTCCTTGACGCATTGCCTAGCAATCCTGAACACCTCACGTTTTTGGTCATCGCGTTGTAGGACATGCTTGAAATATATATATATATATATATATATATAACCCATGCTAACATGGAAGATAGACGTTAAATGATGATGATGATGATCCATCCATCCAAGTATTATTAATTGTTTCTACTTTAGGCACAAGGCCACCAATTACCCAGTGCATTACTGGTACTTTATTTTATCGACCCCGTAAGGATGAAAGGCAAAGTCAACCTCGGCGGGATTTGAACTCAGATCGTAAAGGGACGTAACTATGCTGGAAAGCATGGCATCCGACACTCCACCGATACTGCCAATCCAAGTATTATTAATGGACAGGAAAAATGTACACAAAACCAGAGTTAAAATATCAATTTAATGCCTAAGTGGGGAAACCCCAGAGTAACAAGGCTCATCACTTAGCCATTAAATGAATATATATCCCCTGCCATCCCTGCTAATCTTTTCTCATCCGTAAACAAAATATATACGGGTGGCCATCACCCATGCTGCTTGCTTCCGGTCTGGTGAATAGCCATAATTAGATAAGTCCAGCCGAGTTTGAATTAACTTCTCTCTTCCTGTATTTTATTGTTTTTAAATTGTTTTAACTGCTGGCATGGGTTGGGCAGGTTTTTATAGTTTGAGATGAAACAGGTTGAAGCACTTTTTGTTCATTATGTTCCATATTTGGTTTCTAACACCAACCATCTTACAGTGTACTGGGTGTGTTTTTTATGGTACCAGTATGACATCTTTATAAAGTGGTATGAATTCATTTTATCATGGCACTAACACTTTACTGGGTGTACTGGATGAATTTTATCATGGCACCAGTACTAGGGCAGTTTTCACATGCTCAATGCTCAATCAGATAAAAGTCCTCTCAAACCTTACATTGTCTCAGTTTGTCAAACAGTAGCCTCCAGTGTCTTACCATGTTTAGTTTTAGTGTTGTAGTGCTAGTACTGGTGGTTGGGTCTTTTGTATATAACTATATTTATTTGTTACTGGATTCTATAATGATTTCATTATTTTTCTCTTTTTCTCTCTCTCATTGCAGAATGATTTCAGTAACAAGAAGCAGGATTAAAGATGGTGAAATATGGAAAGTCGCGAGTGTTATATTCCTGTATTGGATTGTGTCTTTGTCTCTAATCTTTGTGAATAAACACATATTGAGTGGCAGCTTTGGTAACTATGATATGTCAATATTTGTTGCCTGGTATCAATGCTGTACAGCTTCTTTAATGATCTTTCTGGCTGGACTTGTCTTCAATTTCATGAAATGGTCCTTTCAGATTCCAACAGTTCACCCAAGGACACTTTTGGAAGGAGATATATTGATTCTGTCCTATACATTTGTTGGAGGTTTAACATTAAATAATTTGATGCTGAAGCACATTAGTGTGGCATTTTACCAAGTGGCTCGCTCTTTCACATTAGTCTTCACTGTTATGCTGTCAGTTTACATACTTTGTAAACCATTTACACGTAAAGTTCTTCTCTGTTGTTTCTTGGTTATTGGTGGCTTCTCACTAAGTGTAAAAGAAGAAGATGTCTCGGGTACTTTATCATTATGGGGTATCCTCTATGGAATTGTTGCTAGTTTTTTTGTTGCACTTTGCGGGATCTACTTAAAAAAGGGTGAGAAAATTGTTATGGGAGACACTTTAAAATTGACTTATTGTAACAGTATCAATGGAGCCATTATTTTCATTCCTTTAATATATAGCTCAGGGCAGTTATCTATGGTGCTTAATTCACCAACATTTTATGACCCATGGTTTTGGATATTTCTTACATGTTCAGGACTGTTGAGTTTGGGTATTGGCTGGGCCAGTGCTCTCCAAATCAAATACACATCACCAGTGACCCATCACATTAGTATAAATGCAAAGTCAGTAGTTCAAACTATTATGGCTGTGTTGTACTTTCAGGAGCAGAAATCTTTTCTTTGGTGGTGTGGAAACCTGCTTGTTGTATCTGGTATAATGGTTTATGCTTATGAAAAGGTCTATTCTAATGAAAATGAAAAATCCAGATCACCACCACTAAATACTGGAAGTAGTCACAATAATGAAGACAAAAATGAACCGTCGACTCCTCGAATGTTCTATCCTTAAACTAAATTAATTTGAATTGTTATTACCAATTTGATCAAACTGAAACTTCTGTATAATGCTTTCTTTTTACAGCTATTCCATCTATGAGAACCCCCACCCCCATGTATTTAAAACAAAAGAAACTCATCATTTTCTTTTCTGTCTCATTCTTTCATGAAATCTGTTTTTTAAATAAATATTTACAATTTTTTTTTTAACTCTCAAGAGTTGAATTCACCCTTTTTTTCCCCCAAATTGTGTTTCAAAAAATATTTTATTTTTATGAACAGAAGAAGAGTTTCAGTGCAGTTGAAAGATGAAGTAAAAGTTAAAAAATAGCTATTTTACAGACAATCAATATGTATTGATAATCCCTGTTGCTCTCAAGATTTTCAAAATATATATGCATGGCTGAATGATTATGGAATTTGTTTCACAATCATTAATTCCCTGTTTTGATTCTACTGCATGGCATCTTGGACAGATACATTTTGTTCCCATAACCTCAAGTTAACTTAAACCTTATTAGTGAAATTGGGTATATGGAAACTGTTTCGAAGCCTGTCAGATGAACTGTACCTGGAATTGAAAGGGATAGCCTTGTCACCACTGAATCATGCCGGATTTCCCTGAGAATTACCTTATGGGTACATGTTTCTGTAAAATACTCAGCCACTTGCATGTGATTTTCACAAGCAGGCTGTTCCATTGATCAAACAACTGGATTACTCATTGTTGAAACTAAGAAGTTTATTCCATCTCTTTCAATACACCCCTTCTAGTTCCCATATTTTTCATAGATTTTAAAGTCAGCTGTCACTTTGATTAGAATTAATAATTTCATTTACTTTCATTTTAAAATGTGAGAAAATTTTTATTTAACTTCTGTAACACAAGACAATACACATGCGCGCGCACACAATGGGGGATGAGCAACAGGGGAGGAGAAAACACTACTCTTTTTGTTGGACAGTATATATCTCAGATGTTAAATTAATAATTTAGTTTTTAGCCCTTTTGTGGCTATATTTCTAATGAAAGACACTATTTTAATTAATTCTGAAAATAAAGAATTTAATAATATAACTACATTTTACCTTATGTAATTTTTCAAAACTTCTGTTTCTTTCAGTGTGATTGTTTGAAAAGGACTGTGATTTGCATCATGTGTAAATAGAAGTAGACAGTTGAAAATATGGATTGGCACAATCAAATTAGATCTTGATTTAATATCAAGTCCTCACATATATGGTGCCTGCTGTTGGAATCATGACTGGCTTACAATCTGCCATGCATGTTTGCAATGTTGTGGATTCACTGGTTGGAGCCACTTCAACCCATCCTAGGTGAATGCCAATACAAGGACAAGTGTTTAGATACATACTGATTACTGTAGATTTCTACTGTTATAGCTCATACCAAGGCCTACATGTAGACTACATGTATATGATGTACCTATAAGTATCAGAATAGAATTTAAAAAAGCTTAAACTCTCGGTGAGCAGAACCTCAACCTCCTCAAAATTATAGGCTTAAACTAACAGGTCCACCTTATTTAGCCTATCTATACCTATCAATTAGCATGGAGCTAATTAATATGTATGGGCATTTAGAAAATAATCAAGAATTTGAAAACATTTAGTAATATAACTAACTTTCTCATTATTAGGGTTTGGAACAGTTCTTAAATGTTCTTTCATAAACTTCTTGAACTATTTTCTGGGCTCTTTAAGAACAACTGGTTTGTTGTTTACATGTTGGCACTGATTTAGATGTTCTCTGCTAAAATTCAGTAAGTACATCTAACTCTTCTAATATTAGAATAGGTGTTTATTTTTGGAAAAGTTATAATGATATTCCCAGCCAAGACATTATGTACAATGTCTTTTAATATCTACAATTACATGTTATTGTGACTGTTAGAGTGCAGCTCATTGTACGATTGTATATGAGAGACTCTTGTCTGACATCTTAGTATAGCCATCTTGCTGTGTATTCATCACAGACAAAGATGTCTGCTGTGGAGTTGTCTCTAGCAGGAAATAGACTGGAACTGCCACAGATATTTCAGTCTGTTGGAACTCTCTGTTTATTGCTATTTCAGTTTTCACTTTAACCAAAAATACAAGTGTTCATTGCTGATAGGAATGATATATCAACCCCCACAAATATATATTTTTTTGAAGAAAAATACATTTATTCTTGAAAAAAAAAAAAAAAAATCATCCACAAAATGTTAACTTTTATCTAAATATAAATTACATATAGGTGTAGGGGCATGGCTGTGTGGTTAAGGATCTTGCTTCACAATCATAGTTTTATGTTCAGTTTCACTGTGTGGCACCTTGGAAGAGTGTCTTTTATTGATGTTGGGTTGACCAATGCTTTGTGAATGAAAATTGTGTGTGTGTATATACACACATATATACACACACACACACACACACGCACGTTTCTGTGTACCCATGTCTGTATTTATGTTTACTATTTATGTCTTGTAACGTAGTGGTTCAGCAAACTTGGAAAACAAAAAAATAAGTACTGGGGTCAATATGTTTAACTAAATCTTTTCAAAGTGGCACCCCAGCATGACCACAGACTAATAATGACTGAAACTATTAAAAGAATAAAGAATAATTATTTTCAGAATTTTTAGTTACTACACTCCTAGATGGGTCAGTAACTTTGAATAACAGCTGACTTGAACTGTAACAACCTGTCCTGCCAGCTTAGAAAATGGACATAAAATGATTTAACTCTATCATTAACATAGTTCTAATGAATGACAATGTCTATGATTTTGAAAATAATTGAGAATTTGAAAGGATTTAATAATAAAACTTTCTCATTATTAAGCTAGTTTTGGGAACATTAAAGTTTTTTTAATATAAAATATGATGGACAAGCAAGATATACTTTCATTTGGGCAGTTTTCTGATAGTGTAAGTATGTGTGTGAGCGTAAATTTCATATTATATCAATGTATGAAAAGAGAAAATTACATTTTTGACATGCAAATGATACAAACTTTAATGGACATATTTTGTCTAGCGATTTATTTAATACAACAAAGTTTCTCTACAAAATAGCGACCTTAGCTTAAGAAAAGATGGTATATGAATCAGTAATAAGCAGCGGCATAACTGAAATATCTCAGTACAGCACCTTTGATGAGATATGAACCCATACTTCTTCGACCACTTATTCCTCAGAGGGTGTTTTAACCCTTTAGCATTTAAACCAGCCATATCCGGCCAGAATTCTCTTACTACTTTCTGTTCAAGCTGGCTGTAACTGGCTGCTCATACTGACATTAAGGTATTTTTCTCAAAATAAATAACCTCAACATCTCATAGATTTGATGTTATGTGAGATATGAGATAAAGCCTTTACCATGAAAATATAATAGTAAATATAGAGTAATGTATATGCTAAAGGGTTAAAGTATTTATATTTATATAAAAAATCATTGGCAGTGTCTTCATAGTGTCTTTCATTAGAAATATGATAAACAAAAGGATTAATATTTAGTATTTAATTTCACTTAAGTATTTAAAAAAATTTATTTACTTTGGTAACAAATTGGTTAAGTTGTCAGGGTGTCAAATTAAATTCTCACTTCAAGTCCTGCTGAAGCTAACGTTGCCTTTCATCTTTTCGGGTCGATAAATGAAATATTAATTTAGAGACTGAGGATTGACAGAATTGTTAAAAAGTTGAACGAGATGCTTTGTGGTATCCGATACCACTCTGTCTTCTGAGTTCAGATGCTGCTGCATTCTGCCAGGAGTTGTAACCAGCATTTAGTATAAGCAATGGAAAGACCAATAGAAACATTGATTTCTTGGTCCGGTCTAACAATCAGTTCCTTTCCATTCCTGATTTTTTTTTCCCTTTCTTTAGCATTAAATTTTTTTTTATTACTTCTTTAAGATAGAAATTAGAGTAATGAGCATTATTTTGTTCTTTTAATTAATAAAAAAATTTTTTTTTTTTTTTTTCGTGATAAATTTTCATGGTATAATTGGCAGTATATCAATAGATGGTATGTTGGAAGTGTAACACATTTAAGAGTGATATGATTTGCACATCATAGGCAGTGTGTTGGGTGATATGATTTGCAGTTTAGCACATCATAGGCAGTGTATTGGCAGTGTAACACATCATAAGTGATGTGTTGGCAGTATAACACACACACAGGTGTATTGATAGTGTAAAACATTATAGGTGGTGTGTTGGCAGCATAACATTATTGGTAGTGTGGTGGCAGTATAACATTAGATAGTGAGTTGGCAGTGTAATAATTATAGATGGAGTGTCAACAGTGTAACACACAGATGGGGTGTTGACAGTCGTTAGAACGTTGGACAAAAACCTTCTGGTATTTGTTCAAGCTCTCTACACTCTGAATTGAAATACTGCCACAATTAACTATGCTTTTCATTCATTTTGAGTTAATATAAAGTACTATTCCAGAGTGGAGAATTATTAAAACATCAAATGAGATGTAGTAGTTCTAGTTTTTATGCATTCTGAATTTAGTCCTGTTGTGGCCTACTTGGGTGGTAGAGTTAATCCATCACCTGGCTCTTGGATGTTACAAGCATTCAAGTTAGGTCTTTGGTTTGAGGTTACATTTCTTCATGCCACTTGTCTCAGACACTGAAAAAGCTTAATAGGCACTGTCTGTCTTTTACTGGCTAAAACAGTAATTAATGCCATACTTCAGCAGTGGCATCAGTGTTGTAGAGAGCAAGAGACTACTCTTGTGCTGAGCCAGAATCTGTAAGCCAAATCTCTGATATTCATTTAATATATTTTGGTAATGCTTTTGAGTAACGGCATGAATATCACAAAATCTCATTTCACTCTTCCTCTTATAAATGTCTAGTTTTGTTTAGAAAACTTTTTACATAAGGTGGAAAATTTGAAGAGGTGTTAAAATGTCAGATAAAATGCTTGGCAGTATTTATTCCAGTTGTTAAAATGTCAGATAAAATGCTTGGCAGTATTTATTCCAGTTCTCTGCACTCTGAGTTCAAAGCTTTGTCTTTCATTCTTTTGGAGTTGATAAATAAAGTACCAGTCTACTATTGTAGTTGATTCTTCTATGGAAGAAATTGACTGGGTTTAAACCTGGAGAGGGATGGGTGCTACCTGGCTTAAAATGCTCAAGACATTTTCATGACAGCATTGTTCCTAAGATTCCATTTGTTCTATGGTCAGTGAACAGTACTTCATAAACATTAGAAGCTATATATACTATTGGTGTTTGAAAATCTAAAGTTTATTATCCTATTCTTTGCTATATCTAATGATTATTCAACATTTCAGTTATTTACTAGGGAGGAACATCAATTTGTGATGTATTTATCAAAAGTAAACACATTAAGACACTATTTGTTTTTCTTGATTAAATTATTTCATGATGGGCATCAATTTGCTTTGGATACTCTATTTCTCCTTTTCCTCCAACCCCATGTTTTGTTTTTAGCAAAGTCGCTAGGCTGTCAGATTAAATGCCTTGGTATTTGTTTTAGCTCACTGCCCCATGTGTTCCATTCCACCTTAGATCAACTTTACTTTTCATCCATTCAAGGTTGATAAAGCAGCAGTCATGGGATGATGGATTGGACGGGATGCTTTATGATATCTGATCCTGTTCTGTGTATTCTGAGTTCAAATCTTGCTTCATCCTGCTTGGCTTTGCAACTGGAAGAAAGTATTAGCCATGGAAAGACCAATGGAAACATTATTGCCTTGGTTTGATCTGACGATCAGCTGCTTTCTTTTTTTCCAAATATTTACTTGTGGTGAGAAATGTACTTTTGGTAAAGAAATTCATAGTTTATGTATTTTGGGCATTTTGTATGAAAGTAGATAACATAAGTGGAAATTTGGCACAGTTGTTAGAATCTCATATAGAATGCTTTGCTGTATTAGTTCTGGCTTCTTTTCATTTTTTTTCTTCAAGTCAGCTGTGTTTAGACTTGGCCTGGAGAGGGATGGGCTCCATCAGATTTAAAATGCCCAAGACACATTGTATGTCTTGATTGTGTCATTACAATGCCAACAGGAGTGTAGGGCTCATAGTTGGATAAAACTAGAATCTTCATCATCATTTTACATCTGCTTGCCATGTTTAGATGAGTTGTCAATGCCTGGGTCAATTCATATTCAGTCATTGTCTTCTTAAATGGGTCAGGTGACTATGTCAGGCTTGTACGTTCCAAATTTAGGCATAGTTGCTACAACTAGGTATTCTTTCTAACATTTCCACTTTATAGAGTGAATTGGGTGCATTTTATTGTGATGTCAACACTTCACTTAAGGTTGACAAGTCTTTTTTCTACCCTACATTGTCACTATTTGATCAACAACCACTTTACAGAGTGTAGTTCATAGATTCCATCATGGCACCATCACTAGAGAGGTTTATCATGTCCTCAACAAGACTAATTACTATTTTTAAAAATTGTTATTTTTGCCCAGTCTTGTTTCATCAGATCTATACAGAATCAACTAATTAATTCCAGAAGACTTAAGGGTTATTGTATAGATTAACAAAAAACAAACAAACAATCGAATGTTTGTTATCATGTGCCGATGTTTTCTTTGGATTATTTAAAAACTTAAAACAATAAAAAAAAAAATGCAAAAGAAAACTTAAACTTTGAAATGAAAAAAAAAAAAAAAAGATTCCTCTGTAGTTGTTTGATGAAAACTGTTTTATCAGGCATTTTTTCATTGCTCAAACTTTATTTGCTTCTAAATTTCTTTTTTTCTATTTTTTCTTTTTAAAAAATGTTTGTTGTTTTAACTGATTAAAAAAGAAATCTATTTTATATGAATTTTTATTTGTTATATGTATCATCATCATCATCATCATTGTTTAACGTCCATCTTCCATGCTTGTATTTTGTTAGAGGTGCCTACTGACTGTAGGTTTCGCTTTGTACTTAGGCAAGGCGGGTCTTCTGTATGACTGTGTAGCGCCAAAGATCTTGGTCCAGTGACATTGTCTTGGAGAGGTGTAAGTGTGTGAGGTCGGAATTTATCAAGTCGTCCCAGGTTTTTCTGGGTCTGCCTACTCCGTGGCTACTGTCTATTTTTATCGCCCTGCACTTTTTTATACAGCTGTCGTCTTTCATGCGCATCACGTGACCGTACCAACGTAGTCTTCTCTCGAGTAAACAACATCTGATCCCTCTTATTCCTAATTTCTCCCTTAGTTCGTTTATGCTTTGCCGTTCACGTATATTACTATTACACATCCAGCGGAGCATGCAAGCTTCGTTTCTCTCCAGTCTGCGTATATCCTCTGCACACAATGCCCAGGTCTCACTGCCATGTAACATTGCTGTCCGTATGCAGGCATCATACAGCCTGCCTTTCACTTTTAGAGAGAACCCTTTAGCGGCCAATAGTTGTATAAGCTCTCTGAACCTTTTCCATGCTGTTCTGACTCTAGCTACTGTACTTTCAGAGCACCCTCGCCCACTGCTGATTTTGTCACCCAGGTAACGGAAGCTGTCCACTATTTCTTTAGTACCATCTGTGCAATGGAATGAGCTAGTATTCTGTGGGCGCTTGCTGCTACTTATTGCACCAGAGCACCGGCAACATAAAATCTATATTCTTAGTTAGCTTACCTGTGATCCCACATCTTTTATGCACCCATACTTTGCATTTGGGACATAAAATGGAGTTTCTGCCTACTCCTTTCCTACATACTGAGCATGGCCATTTCCCAGATAGGACCGGTGCCCTATTTTCCTTCCTACAAACTAGAACTTTAGTCTAATATATATATATATATATATATATATATATATATATTAAAATGTGAGGATCCCAAATGCAGAAAATAAGTGTAACAAGTCAATCACTATAAATAACTTATGAAATCAGGTAAAATACTCCTTATAGATGGGAAAAAGTGGCCAGCAGCTGCTACAGAGAATTGAATTCTATATCTCTTAAATACTTTACAAGTGTGTTAACCATTACATTAAGGGCAGCTGACAGCATATTCTGTCTAAGGTACTATACTATACAGCTTGTGGCTGGAGCTGAAAGTAAACAAATCTTACGAATTATTGATGTGCTTGTGGGAATTCCAAACTCAGAAAATAACTGCAACAGCAGATGATCGCTATAAATAATAGCTTAGAAAATCAGGCGCTGTTCAATAGATACAGCATCGGATTCTCTGTAGCATCTACTAGACACTTTTTTTCCATCTATATGGATATTTTATTCAATTTTTCTAAGAGATTTTCTGAATGTGTGTGTTCCAACGTAAATTATAATAGTAGTGAAGGATATTGGTTAATGTTCTCTTGGAGACCTAAAAAAGTGAATGGGGGTAAAACCCCTCATCTGTTGGTTGTTGACTGTATTAACCACTGTTAAATAGCTGTTGGCCACCAATTCTGTCTTTTTAGAAGATTTTAGCCTTTAGCTAGAAGTGTGAACAAAGCAGTTGACTTAAGAAGCATTACAAAAATTTGAAATTTGTGTATCTCAATGCAAATGACCATAATAGTAATAATAGTTGATCAAATAGAGAAAATTGGGTAATGTACCTCCTGGAGATGGAAAAAAATATTAGAAATATTGTAGCAAAAAGTTTATGGAAGACTCAATAATCCAAATAATTTGTTTTTTTAGTGACATAATAGTACATCATAACTATTTATTTTTAAACCTCATCATAGCTTAGTATACTATTGATGTATTTTTGTTTCACTGTTGTCAGTTTACTTTGAGTACTTATTATTTTGTTCTAGGTATATCAGCAAATATTTACATCTAAGATTCATTTACTTGTTTCATGAAGCGGGATTGATCTGAGTTTACTTGTGACTTGTGACACACATTGATTGTTAGGTTAAGAAATGCTAGGTGTTCTAAGTAGAAGGAAGGTAAAGAATGACCTGGGCAGAAGGTGTGAGAACATTCTCCACTAGAATTTACATTGTTCTATATTTACTGTTGTATTTTCACAGTATATTATGTATTATCTTACATAATATCTATGCAATTTTGAGAACAATACCTATGAGTATGGTTTGAACAGATAGGAGTGAGAGAATTATATCACACATTGCTGGTTTATTCTACTTACTAAGATAGTTTAGCTAAAGGGTGGGAAATTGACAGTTGTTGGAATTGGACAAAATGCCTTGGAGTAATTGTTTTGGATCTTTGTACTCTGAGTCAACTTTGTCTTTCATCCTTTTAGGGTGAATGAAATAAAGTGCCAGTCTAGGAGAGTGGGTTGGCGAAATTGTAGGAGTATTCAAAAATATGCCATATGATATTTTGTTTTGGCTCTTTGCGTTCTGAATTCAAATCCTGCTGGTGCCCCCTTGGATGGTAGATTTGATTAGTCACCCACTTTAACACCACTGCCTGGCCTTTTGGTGTCTGTAGCAGAGTCCACTCTGTTGCAAGTATTGTGGTTTGAAGATAGCTTCTTGCCTTAGAGGCCCCAAGATTTGTTGAAGTGTTAACATAAAATATTGTTGTTTAGCCCCAGGTCAACCCTGATCAAGCAAAACTATGATTAAAGGCATTCCAGCTGTGAGTGACTGTCCTGTAGCTTCATATAATCATTCCCTTTGTTATTGTTTAACCTCAGGTCAAAAACTAATTAATCAACAACAGGTGGTGGGCTTAATCCATCACCTAGTCTAGCATCACTATCTAACTCTTGTGTGCTTTTAATGGAGTTTGCTCTTTTGCAAGAATTTTAGCAAGATCTCCAATTTGAGGATACCTAAGAACAACAACCTAAAGTTTCCTTTATTTAAGGTAAGGCGTGCTTTAAGGGATATTTGGCTAAAATTTCTAGCACGTCATGTAACCATGTAAAAGCTTCCCTTTCTGGCTTGTTGCAACATGTAGAGGTTGTTTGTTTATGTCCCATAACTTAAGAGATGTCAAAGTAGAATAGATGAATGAATAAAATAAAGTATGCTTAGGGTGTTAGAAGTTTTATTGTTATAAAACTAAAATAGAAACATGTCCAATTTGTATGTTTGTAATGATTTTAATATTGGTTTCTTATGTAGGCACAAGGCCAGCAATTTTGGAGGAGGGGAAAGTCAATTAAATTGACCCCAGTGCATGACTGGTGGTTTATTTTATCGACCCTGTAAGGATGAGAGGCAAAGTTAACCTCAGTGGGATTTGAATTCAGATCATAAAGGGGCGTAACTCTATGCTGCAAAGCATGGCGTCCGACCCTCTACCAATACTGCCAATCCACCGCCCTTTTTTAATATTAAAGTGTAACTTTAGTCAGGACTGACTGTATTTGAGATCCACCACTACCACCTTATAGGGTGAACTGAAGGAGTTTTATTCTGGCATCAGCACTATATGTAGTTTCATGCTCATTTGGACTGATGAGTCTTTCAGATCCTAATATATTATCATCATCATCGTTTAATGTCCATTTTGCATGCTAGCATGGGTAGGACGGGCTGACCCTTTGGGAGAGAATCGGGTCAGAAGGCTGTGTTTCGCTCACCCAGGGCTGATTTTGGCTTGGTTTTTTATAGCTGGATGCCCTTACTAATGCCAACCACATTTACTGTGTGCTAGGTGCTTTTTGTTGTCATCTACACAACCACTTTACAGAGTGGACTGGTCTTCTGTAGTACTGCATAGCACCAGAGGTCATGTTCCTGTGTCATTGCCTTGGTGAGGTGTAATTGTGTAAGGTCAGCTTTTATTACCTCATCTGAAGTCTTCCTAGACCTGCCCACTCCATGGTACCATCAACTTTGAACATTCTGCACCATTTTATACAGCTGTCATTCTTCATACACATCACATATCCATACCAACGCAATCTCCTTTCCTCCCCGACTACTGATTTGGTCACCCAGGTAACAGAAACTATCTACCACTTCTACTGAGCCCTCTGGGTATTTGAATGTGATTGTATCCCGAGGGCTCTTGCTACTTACTGCCCCTGTGCACCAGCCACATGTAAAACCTACTTTCTTTGTTAGCCTGCCTGTGATCCCACTACATCTCTTGTGTACGCATAGGATGGAATTTCTACTTACTCCTTTTATGCACACTGAGCAGGCCACACTAGGACTTTAGTTTTTGCCAAGTTGACTTTAAAACCTTTAGGCAGTGCTTCCAGGTTTGGAATATCATCTCTATTTCAGCTTTAGATTTGGCTATAAGGGTTAGGTCATCAGCATACAGAATTTCCCATGGGCAGCCAGTCTTAAACTCCTCTGTTATTGCCTGCAGAATGATAACAGGAGAGGGCTTAGAACAGAGCCCTGATGGACACCAACCTGCACACTAAATTCTTTGCTATAGTCATTGTTAATTCTGACCTTGCTGACTGTTCTATACATGACTTGATCTGTCCTTACAAGTCATTTGTCAACTGGTTTTCTAAGAGCCCACCAGATAATGGAATGGCAGACTCTGTCAAAAGCTTTCTCATGGTCGACAAAAGCCAAGTAGAGGGGCTTACTCTTAGCTAGGTACTTCTGCAGTTGTCTTACAAGGAAGAGGGCATCTGTGGTACTTTGACCTGGGACAAATCCAACTTCATAGCTGAGCTATGACTCTTTCAGAGACTTTCATAACCTGGTCAACCAACTTAATGCCTCTATAGTTTTCTCTGTCTAGAGCAGTGTTTCTCAACCGGTGTTCCCCGGAACCCTAGGATTCTGCAAGAGGTCGCTAGGGGTTCCGCGAGAACCAGTGGTAAATAAACTAATGTATTTCTTAAAAGTAATTTTTGTTTAATTTTTTATTCGTAATTTTACTATGCATTTACGGCATATTGTCGGAAAATCCTTGTTTATTTTAAGAAAGGCTTCAACTTCTTATATTATTTAAAACTAGGTCAATATAAGAGATAGATATTAATAATGGTATATAATAATTTTTATGTAGGGGTTCTCTGAGACATGAACCTATTTCAAGCGTAAAAAGGTTGAGGAACGCTGGTCTAGAGCATCACCATTGCCCTTGTAGCAGTTTACGATGATACTGCTACATTAGTCATTGGGTGTGACACCATTTTGTATAACTTCATTTACAATGCGAGAGACTATGGAGTGGCCCACCATACCTGAAGTTTTCAGCACCTCAGCAACTATCTCTGAGGGACCAGCTGCTCTGTCTGACTTCATATTTTTGATTGCCTTACTTACTATACTACTGCTAACTTGTACAGCCAGTCCCTCTGTTGTGACAAACTTACTTCTTCCCATGCATTCTCCTCATTCAGTAATCTTACATAGTGGCTCTTCCATGCTACCTTCTTCTCAGTGTCAGTGAAGGCAAGTTTGCCAAAATCATTTTGGATACACTTCTTCCCACTGACGTTACAATTTTCTCTGACACACTGTCTAGTGATCCTGAACACCTCATGCTGTATAACATGCTTAAATTTTTGTTTTCTGCTTCCCTGCTAGCGAGATAAACTTGTCACCTAGTTTCTCTCCTAGCCTTCTGGTAAACTTCTCTGCTACCCTCATTTAGCCAATCTTTCCAAGTGACTTTCGGCCTTAATTGTCTTGTCTACTTTACTATTCCACCATCAAGTCACTTTCTATCTCCCTAGAGATCTACTCTAACCACAGATTTCATCTGTCACCTTCAGTAGGTTACCTTTTAGGAACTCCCACTGCTCCTCTATATTGTATGTCTCTATTTGCTCTTCCTTGCTGTCGAAGGTGTCAGTCAACATATTTCTAAATTTGTTACTATTTGATGGGTCTTTTAACTTCCATACTCGTCTCCTCCAGGCTAGCTTCTGTTGTCGGGTTCTTCTAGTCCTGACTATCATTATCATTTAATGTCTATCTTCCATCCTAGCATGGGTTTGTCCCATTTGAGGCAAGTTTGGTTGGGGGACTGTTTGTAGCTGGTTTTCTACGGTTGGATGCTCTTCCTAACGGCAACCGCATTTACAGTGTGTGCTGAGTGCTTTTTACTGTGTCTCCTACATGACCACTTTACAGTGTGGGTTGGATGTTTTGTGGTACCAACATAACTTTACAGAGTCATTAACTACTAAGTTATGTTGAGAGGTGCATTGTTCACTGAGGAGGGACTTTGTGTTCCTAACAGTCACTCTGTCTCGTCTTCTAGTAAGAATGAAATCTGTTTGGCTGGCGTGATCACCTGATCTATAAGTGGTTGTCCTGTGTTTTGAAGTCGTGTTACAGATTAATAGGTCATTTGTGTTGCAGAATTTCAGTAGTCTGAAGCCTTCCTCATTTCTAGCACCGAACCTGTAACCCTTGTGGATCCCATTGAAGCCCTCACAGAGTTGCCCCACATGCCCGTTGAAGTCACCTGCAATGAGTAGGAAGTTGCTGTCATTTATTTGGGAGGTAGTATGTATTATGGACTCATAGCACCTGTCTTTTAGCATGTCTGGAAGTCCAGATTGAGGAGTGTAAGCAGATATAATTGTTATTGTTGTTCTATTTAGTACAAGTCTAAGTTTAATTATTCTGTCATATACTCTATTTACAGCAATAACTTTGTTTACCCACTTTTCTGCTACCAGAATCCCTACTCACCCTAGCCTGTCATCATTTCCCACCCAGAAAAATTTGTAGCATTGTTTTTTGCTTACGAAAAATTTAGCTGACATACCTCTCCATGTAGTCTCTTGTACACAGCACACATCGACTTTTATTTGTTCAAGCTTCTCTACAATCTCTCCAAATCTACCTTTCATTGTGTCAATATATATATATTACATGGAGGTACATGGCTTAGTGGTTAAAGCATTGGCCTTGCAATCGAAAGGTTGTGAGTTCAATTCTCAGACCGGGTGGTGTGTTGTTTCCTTGAGCAAGACACTTTATTTCACATTGCTCCAGTTTACTCAGCTGTAGAAATGAGATGATAGAGGCAGGGGTCCCTATCATTCCACTGCAAAGTGGTCGTGGAGGTGCCACGGCAAAAAAGCACCCAGCACTCACTGTAAATGAGGTTGGTGTTAGGAAGGGCATCCAGCTGTAGAAATCTAGCCAGAATCAGTTCCTGTCCCACCCTTGCAAGCAGGGAAAAAGCGGACGTAAAATGAAATGAAATATATATATATATATATATATTGTATGACGGTCATTTACTGACCAGTCACTTTCTTTTCCCTGGTAACAGTATAACATAGTTTTCTTGAGGGAGTGGGTAGAGGTAATTTATCATAATCATCATTCCATATTTGCAAGGGTTGGGCAAGATCTTTTCTGGTAGGTTTTCTACAGTTAGATACTCTTCTTGATACAAGCCCACATCTTATTCTAAATGAAATGAATTAGACCTCTGTTGCTCTGAATGATGAGTGTTCCAGTTGTTTGACTAACAGTATAACTGGGTCAGGAAATTAACATGTAAGTGGATAAACATTCTAGACGTGTACCCATAACATAATACTCAGGGAGATTCAACATGACACAGTGTGGGACAAGACTGGTTCTTTGAATTAAAAGTATAGTCAATCCTGCAGGCTTCCAAACATTTTTCATTTACCCAATTTCAGTTACACGGGATGACACATGCTCATGAAGCCACACAGTGGGATTGAACTCTGGATTGTGAAGCAAACAACTTAACCATTCAGCTATGCTGTGTTCACTTATTCTACATACAGTATAATTATTTAATGTTAAATGCAAAGCATAGGATGAAACCCAGGTAAAGTTAAGTATTCTATATTGTATGAATGTAAAGGTGGTTTTTTTCTTCTTCTTAATCTGAAGACACATTTTGATATAGAGAGCTCGTTAATGATTTCATTTTCTTGTGTATATCTATTGTTATCATGATGCTGCTGATAATCTATATATAATATAAAAGAAAGATGTTTATTGGTTGGTTGAATCTCGAAAACTACACACATCTAAAGAGAGAGAGGCTGTTAGATATTCAGAGAGCCTAATAAGGAAGTTTTATTGTTTTGTTTTTTTTCGTCTCTCTCTCTCACTTCATACCAGACAACAGATCCAATAGCCATTTTCTTTTTTATCTGTCTTCTCAGCTAGTGTATATATATATATATATATTAAAAAAGCATCCAGTTGATATTGCAATGTGGTTAGCTTTAAGGACATACAGCCGTAGAAACCAACCCAAAATACCGATCTGTATAAGCAAGATGTAGGTCACCTATGTCTTGTTTCGTAATGTGACAACCCATGGTAGCATGGAAAATAGTCATCATCATCATCATCGTTTAATGTCCATTTTCCACGATGGGTTAGATGGGTTGTCCTGTTTGAGGCAAGTCGGATCAGGTGATTGTGCCTTGCTCATACAGAACTGTTGCTGGCTTGGTTTCTACAGCTGGATGCTCTTCCTAATGCCAACCACATTTACAATGTGCTGGGTGCTTTTTGTTGTAATTTCTACATGACCACTTTACAGTGTGGGCTGAGTGCTTTTTGTTGTGATACCAACACAACTTTAAAGTGCAAGAGTGGTGTGAACAGAAGTGGCATGTCTAAGGAAGGAATTGCTGGACAGGCAAAACCACCTTGGAGATTCAGCAGGATCAATTGGAGACAGTTGTTTCTGACAGGACCTGCCCAAGAATAAGTGGGCAAAGAAGAATTTAGGCACAAGGCCTGCAATTTGAGGGGAAAGAAAGGTAAATTATATTGACCCCTGTGCTTGACTGGCATTTTATTTTATTGACTTCGGAAGGTTAAAAAGCAAAGTTGACTGTGACAGGATTTGAACTCAGAATGTAAAGAGTTGTAACAAATGCTAAGCATTTGCCCAATGCTCAAACAATTCTGCTCTCCAGATAACTATAATAATAGTTGAATAAATCTTGTAAAGTAACCCTGGAGATGAAAAAAAAGTGGACAAGAATGAGATGCATGGTTTGATTACCCACAGGTGTCTCTGTCCTCTGTCTCTCAGTGTACTTTACCTGATTTATTCAACCTGTAGATATGAAATATAGTCTTTTACATTGTAGTCACTATATTTTCCAATTTGGGGTTTCCCCAATGCTCCACAAGTCAACCAAGTCTTGTTTCATCATTTAATATCTGTTCTGTCTGTTAGCAAGGATTGGAAAGGTTATCACAGACTAAATCTGTAGTTAATTGGAGCTACTTACCTCTCAGATTGGCTAGGGGGCCACATCTTGCTTATGTTCCTGCATTCCCCCTCTCAATACAGAGTACCTCAGGTGCGTTTTCAAGGAGGTTGTCATGTCTCCAACACAAAGATTCTTCGTGAACATTTATTTGACAAGTTTTCTACAGTGAATGCTTTTATAAAGTATACTAAATGCATTTCTTCACATCTCCAACACTAGAGGGGTTGTCATGCCCTTGACAGAACTTGTTTTTACGTGTTTTTTTTTTTTTTTTATCCCATGGAAAAAGATGCAACATCATATACATTTTTTTTTTTTTTTTCAGTTTTTAAATGAGAGCAATCTCATCTATTGCTCAATAGGTCATCCAAGTAGCAGAAGCTATCAACTACCTCACAGGGGCTCTTACTAATTCTCTTAGTCTACTTACAATCCCACCACACTTCTTTTGTACTTATGTTCTAACTTGTGTAAATAGTATAGAGTTCTTACTCCTTTTCTGCAAATTGAGCAAGACCACTTTCCTACTTACAAAAAAAATTTGGTCTTTACTCTGAACCCTGTTTCCACAGTAGGAATTTCTTCTCGAGCTCTTCTACAGATTTACCAATAAAAACTGGATAAAATATTTTGTGGTATTTGTTCTGGCTTTCTGCAGTCAGTTCAACTTTGCCTTTCACATTTCAGGGTCAATAAAATCAAGTACCAGCCCATGGCAATGAATGAGATTTGTTGTGGTACCTCTTCCAGCACTTTGTACTCAGTTTAAATTCCAGAGATGGTGAAAGCTGCAATGGTTGGAGGAGGATTGTAGCCATTTGTAAGTGTAGTTGAATTAGGGATGGCCAGAGCTTATCACATGATCACTGGATCGACAAAAGCTGAACACAGGGAGAGCAAGTACACATGTCACTAAGTATATTCTAAGACAAATAAACATGGCAGAGCCCTTCCTTCTCCACCCTGTGTAGACCCAGGTGATGACTGATCAAATAGATCTATGACTGTTGGGCAAATTTCCAGAGATTTAGCTACTATTTCTAGTAGGTCAAAGGAGTTCCAGTCTGCTGCAAGTCATTAGAATGTATCACACATTCTGACGAGTGAAAATGTGACATGATTCCAGACAGTGGCCAATTGTTAAATAATTCCCAGGTTGCAGTTGTCTGTGTTAGCCTTGAAAATGTCATCACTTCTGCCATAGTGTTCTGACTTAAATGTAGGGGATGGTCATATTAAAGAATAATTCATTCTTGGTAGGAACTAAGTCAGAGTTAAGTCTAAACAGTGATGCACAGTACAGTTCATAGAAAAGTTTTGCATTCAACCCTTTTGTTATGTAACAGCCTGAATCTGCTGCTGGTCCTATGATAGAAAGCTGTTTATATTTATATAAAAACCTTCCAACTTATACGTATATTACTTAACCCCAACGTTTTTCATTAGAAATATATTAATGAGGGCTGGTGGTCAATTAAGATTTTTTCATGAATGTTGTGGACCCTACTGAAAAAAGATTGTGTATCACTGGTTTAAAGCATTTCTGTTGTACAAATCCATTGCAAACTTACAAAGCATTCATCAATGTAAGTTCCTCTTCATAGCTGAGTGAAATGGGTCATTTATGTAACCCTTTGAATACCAAACCGCCCTTGGTCTAACAATTCAAAACTGTTCTAAAGTGTTTATATTTATCTAAAGGTTTTCCATTATAATTTTATGTAAGGACCTGTTAAGTTATGTTCTGAACACCAAAATACATAATGAAAATGTTCATGTTAAATCTCTCAAAAAATTTGCCAATCATTTTCCAATTTTAAAAATAATCAGTTGATTTCCTTAGAAATATGGCAAGAAAAGGATTAAGTATGTTTGCCAAAGAAACAATCAACTGTTTTTTTTTAGTCAGAAACTGAATGGTGTTGCTATTATACAGATACCCAAAGGTCATCTAACTCATTAGCATGAAGTTGTTCCCCAACACACTCAAGCTTCTGACTCACAAATGTGCTATCTCCTCTATCTGCCATTTTTCTGTTGTAACTTCTGTGGCTTATACTGCTCAGTTCTTGCTATGTTCACCCAGGTGCACCTGCATCATTCATCCCCCTCTTTTCATTACTCACATTGTTCCCGTTACTCCAGGCTGTGATAACCACTTAGTCTAGTTTTTCTCCAGAGTACTTTGGTGCTGAGATGCATGAAGTAGTACATACTCTACATGTAATTTCACTTAAGTTACATATTTAGTAATACATACTGTGTATTACATGTAGTATTAGTTTCAACATGCATTTAGAAGTCAATTTTGTCTCTCAACCTTTTGCGGTTGAAAAAGTACCAGTCCAGAGGTAGTGGATTGGCAGAATTGTCAAAGAGTCAAACAGAATGCTTTGAGGTATCTGATCTGGGTCTGTGCTGCAGTCTGGATTCAAATTCCGCCTCCTCCTGACAGGAGTTGCAACTGGCAGATAACTAATTTCTTTGGTTCAATTTAATGATCAGCTCCTTTTTTTTTTTTTTTTTAGTCCCTACATATACAGGGAGGGTGGAAAGAAACTCTGTATTGAAAATCGAAGATGTTTGGCCTTCTGTGACCACTTGGGACAACATCAATAATCTCATATTCATGCAAGATGAATATGCATGCACTATTCATGAGTGGCTTGATGTCCGATATCCACATGAATGGCCAGCATGAAGTCCTGATTTAATGCCATGCAATTTGTTCCTGTTGGGGTGGGCAAAGGAAGAAGTTTATAGCTCAAAACCCAAAACTGACTCAATTAGAAGAATGCATTTGTCATGTACTGACCAACATATCACCTGAGTTCCTAATGAAGTCAGTTGAGGATAATCTAGACAATTACAAACACAGGTAGGAAACGCTGTACTTCTACCACTATACTGTTCACAATAAAACATGTTCTCAGAAAATTGACCAATAATTAATAAAGTTGTTTACAAATTTAAAAAGGCAGTTTCTTTCCGCCCACCCTGTACATGTAACATTACACTCCAATAATTAAGATGGAGAATGCTTATATGTGAAGACTGCTTCAATATTATTTTAATTTCCAATAATATTCTAACAATTTGTAAAATTCTAAGCTTTCAAACAATGATTATGTACAACTCATACAAGAATTATCACTCAGAGATGAGAGTAAGACTTTTTAAGTGCGAGCCTATACATGGTCTATTACAATCAGCTTTCAGATGAAGGTAATGATGATGGTGATGACGGTGATGTTGTCGATGATGGTGGTGGTGATGATGATGATGGAGGTTTTGGTGGCTGTGGTGAAGAAGTCTCACTCTTCACAGGTGAACTGGTTAAACTATCTTGAGGTTGAAGGAAGATACTAGTTTGTTTATCATCTTGCCACAAGACTTTCTGACTGTGTTGTCTAATGGCATTATCAACAATACTGTCAATCATCTGCTCTGTCAGAATACCATCATCAGAAGCGTAAGCTGTGGCCTGAAGAACAACAAGAAATATTTTATTAAAGCAAAACTTTACATTTATCATGAAATATTAAGTAGAATAGGTACACTGTATCCCTGTATGTCATAAGAAGTGAGTAAAAAGGTTTGCATCAGGAATGGCATCCAGCTGTAAAATATGCCTCAAAAAGTCCCATCCAACCCATGCCAGCATGGAAAAGTGGATGTAAAAAGGATGATGATATTTATCTGAAGTTTATCTATTGTCTTTTCGGTGAAATTTGGTAAACAGAAATTGTGTGGAACTCCATCATAGATAAATGAGTATGTGTGTGTATACACACATCATCATCATCTTCTTCGTTTAACGTCCATTTTCCACGCTAGCATGGGTAAGACGAGAATTGTCCCACTTGAGGCAAGGTTGGTCGAGTGACCATGTCTCGCTCATATAGGACTATCTGGCAAGTTTTTTACGGCTGGATGCCCTTCCTAACACCAACCACAGAGCACCACTGGTACTTATTTCATCCTGTAAGGATGAAAGGCAAAACTAATCTCCATGGGATTTGAACTCAGAAGTAATGGGCTGGAACTATATGCTGCAAAGCATGTTGTCTGATGCTCTACCAATGCTGCCACAAGGGCCTGATAAATTGGAGATAATACAAAGATGTAAAATAATAGTGTGGAGTTTACATCGATATCAGAAAGGAGACATCAACAAAGGGAGAACAGTAGGTAATAATAATAAATAGTCATAATATTTGTTTCTACTTTTGACACAAGACCAGCAATTACCCCAGTGCATTACCGATACTTTATTATCGATCCCGTAAGGATAAAAGACAAAGTTAAACTCCGCAGGATTTGAACTCAGAACGCAAAGGGCCATAACTCTACGCTGCAAAGCATAGTGTCTGACGCTCTACCAATACTGCCAATTCAGCGCCCTTCATACAAAATAACGAATGTCTACTAGGAACAGTTCCCCAATAGGGTAGGGTCTGTGATTTAGAGCAATTCCAGAAAAAAAAACAAAAAAAAAAAATGCACACAAAACCAGATTACTTTTGGATCATGACTTGAAAGTGCCCTCTTCTGGTTTCTTTCCTAATGATGAACGTAAAGGGCCATAACTATGCTGCAAAGCATGGTGTCTGACACTCTACCGATACTGCCAATCCACCGCCCTAGAGTAATAATGGTTTCTGATTTAGGCACAAGGCCAGAAATTTTGAGGGGAATGGGAAAATCAATTATACTGACCCGAGTACTTTATCAAGCCCGAAAAGATGAAAAGCAAAGTTGACCCCAGCTGGATTTAAAAGTAAAAGGTAGAGGGCAGAACAAAATGCTTCAATGCATTCCATCTCACACTCCAATGATTCTGTCAATTCTCCACCCTTTTCTTTCATAATAATTGTTTCTGATTTAGAAACAAGACCAACAACTGGGTGAGGGGAAAGTCCATTAAATTTACCTCAGTGCATTACTGGTTCTTTATTTTATCAACCCGCAACAGATGAATGGCAAAGCTAATCTCAGTGGTATTTGAACCCAGAATGCGAAGAGACATAACTATATGCTGCAAAGCATATTGTTCAATGCTCTACTGATGATGCCAATCCACTGCCCTTTCTTTCCTAATAATAATAAATACTAATAATACAAAAATCAAAATACAATGTAAACGTGGTTGGTGTTAGGAAGGGCATCCAGCCGTAGAAAACCCACCAGACAACCAATCTTGCTTAACGTGGGACAACGTCTAAACCCATGCTAGCGTGGAAGATAGACGTTAAACGATGATGATGATGATGATGATGATGATGAATGAATGAATGAAAATTTGATCCACTGACCTGCCAGGCAACACCTAATTTGGCTATTTCTCTTCCAGACAGCCCTTCAGTACGTCCTGCAATCTCTGAACACTTGACTCCATAATCAAACTGTGCTACCTTTAAACGCCTGCAACAACAAAAACAATAATAATAATTTCTAACATAAGCATAATAGAATGCACCCAGTACATTCAGTAAAGGGGTAATGTTGGTGCATGATAAAATGCACACAGTACACTCTGTAAAGTGGTAGTGTTAGCACCCAGTATATTTAGTAAGATGTCATGATAAAATGCACTCAATAATATGTCAAGTCGTTCTTGAGTGTTACTTTGTTAACCTTGGTTGGCAGTCTGTTTAGGTAAAAGATCACTAATTTCAAAACTGGGGCAGATGTGACTCTTTAGTTACCTTGGTGACAACCTTTCAAGTGGCCAATGGATTCATCCATGTGATGAAAGCGGATGAGCAGCAGCTTGATTGCCAGTTTCTGAGTAATCGTCAGACAAGGATACGGGATCCACCGATTTCACTTATTTCCCAATGAGATACATGGATATACACTAACCCATGCTAGCGTGGAAGATAGACGTTAAATGATGATGATGATGATGATACATTGTCATATAGATTAGCATTGGTGCAATTGTCTATAGTCCCTGACCCTCAGCAATGAGGATGGAAAGAGATCAGACTTAGGCACTCTGAAAAGTAATAGTATAGGTGCCACAATAATATGCACCTAGTACACTCTGTAAAGTGGTAGTCCTGGTGGCATTAATCAACATTATACTCAGCTTATTTATTTTCACTTACCCCAAGTTCTGTTTTCACATTCACACAAGTGTATGTGTGAGAGTATCGGATTTTTGTCAGTTCTGATAGCAAGTTCCAGTTGTTTGAACAATGGAACAGCCTGCTTCTAAGTAACTGAGCATTCCACAGACACATGTACCTTTAACATAATTCTCAGGGAGTCTCAGCATGACACAGTATGTGACAAGACTGGCCATTTGAACTCATTGAGCAAACTAGAGCAATGTGAAATAAAGTACAGCCAGAAATCAAACGCATGACAATATGATCATGAGCCAAAACACCATAATCCTTAAGCCAAGAAACTTCACATTCACTATCACACACACATACCTCTTGCCCTCCGTCGCTGGTTTCAGGACAAACTCATCAAAATACTGTCGGACCATACGTTCTCTCTCAGATAACGTTGGTATGACAAATTCTACCATTTCATCAAGACGGTCATTAATGGCCCAATCAAATTGTTCAGGTTGATTACTGGATAACACCAACATAAACCTGAAAAGTAAAAACATTAAGATATTTAACCCTTTCGTTACCATATTTCTAATGAATATCACTGCTTATGATTTTTTATATCATTTTGAAAATAACCAAGAATTTGAAGGGATTTAGTTAATATAGCTAATTTTCTCATTATTAAACTGGTATTTGGAACAAAGTTTTTAACATAAATTTATGATGAAAGGCTTTTAGATAAATATAAATATTTTAGAACAGCTTTGTATCATAACCAGGGATGGTTTTAGGCAGTTTGAAATCAAAAGGGTGAAAATACTCCTACAAATAAAAAAAGCCCTACCCCACTGACTTAACAGCAAACACACACAAAAATATTCTATTGATTGTGGAGAGGTAAAATACAAAGAAAACCCTATTGGGATTTGAGGGTGCAGAAGGATAACATTAAATATTGTAAGATGCTCCTATGATTTCTGACATCTCTTCTTTGTTATTTAAACATTTTAATATTGGTTATTTTAATTAGTGTAACAGCTTGATTCACAATAAAAATGTATATGGACATATATCCTATGTTTATGCATAATAAACATAGGATATATGCCCATATTTTTTTTCAAAGACCAAGTCAGAACTTCATTGTAGCTGTTTCCTCACAGAGGAGCCAGGGGCTATGTATCGTTTACATATGTTCCAGTTTTGGCATGGTTTCAAAAGCTGGATGCCCTTCCTACAAATAACGCCTATTCGCATAACATACATTTAACTTATATTCTGAATCGGGCTGTGTTTTTGTTATTGCTAATACTAACCAGTAAAGATTGTACTATATGTAAATACACATTTATCATGAATGGTTTGTTTACAAAATCTATATGAAGATATTTTCTTCATTCCTTCAGCATCTAAGCAGGCAAGAGCCAACAAATTATAATGACAATGAAATGCATATATACACTGCTTTTATTCCAATGCTAATGTAACTGTGTAATGTTCACAACTTAAAATACTTGCAGCAAAACTAAATGTATACTTTTTCTATATGTAAATATTAAGTAAAGGGTTCATATATACCTTTATTAATCAGTAATGGGATGAAGGTCACTGATATCAGAACGTAGGAATAGAGAAGCAGAGTAAGTAATCGTCAGTTGTATAAACCCCCTCTGCATACCAATCCAATAGGTATAACGTTGTACCCAATTAAATAGTTTGCTCTGTTGCAAGCATTGTAAACCCTATACCACCTCTATTCCTTCTCTGTCCAGTTATTTAAATTGGGCATCAGCCTCATCATATCTTATAATTACTTGTAAGACATGATCCACCCAGGATGGATTGAGCCACCTTCAACTTGTGCATCTACAACATAACAGAGGCCAGCCATGTACAGCAAGTACAGACGTCCAACATTCACTCATGATGGTTTGAGCTGCCTCCAAACAGTGCATCCACAGCAGCATGAACTGAGGCTGCTTATGCAGTGATCACAGATGTCTGATGTAGATAGTGTCAGTGAGTCAGGATTTTAACAGCAGATATCATATATGTGAAGACCAGATAATTCAAATTTCGATTTGATCATGCTAATAGGATTACAACTGTCTGCCTCATCATTTATGCCATCCCAAGATAGGGATCCAGTGTAACTACATTACAAATTAGTTCACCTCATAGCTGAAGAAGTGTGTGATCAAACCAGTGGAGGCTTCTTTTGTTCTTGGGGGGAATCAACAACAAATTTCAGAGTTTGGCATAGAATCCAATATGTGAACATGGAGGATTTGGTGAAGGCAAAAAGTGGTCAAAAACATTTACTTTGCACAAATCTGCCCTCTCATTGGCCATGTCTCAAAACTATATGGAAGGATGGTGTTAATGAGTACTCATTACAAGTCAGGGAGGGCCTGCAAAGTGCTGTATTTCATAACTAACTCAGTGATGTCTAATGGAAAAATATTACACTGTATATAAAAACAACTACTTACTTGTTTGATTGCTCACCAGTTCGATACAAAAAGGCATTTAGTGTTGCTCTGAGATCCTCACTAATTTGTTCCTAGATTTAATAAAAAAAAATTTGGACAATTAAAACTGCGAATAACATAGAATTTTTGGCCAAAAATGTCAATATTATGGTTAAAACTAAAAAAAAAAAAATATTAATTAAAGAGCAAACTTTGAAGTGCTAGTGTTGGTCTGCACAGACATAAGATAATCCAGGAACAAATATATATATATATATATAATTACTTAATAATTAATAATGATATTGCACAAAATTATGCAAGATTGCCAGCTGGCTTCATGCCAGGCACAGATTATTTTATTGGAGATAACACATCTACAACTACTAAACAGGTTATTACACTACATGGATGAGACTAATGAATGAAGACAGTGAGAGCCTACTCCACGTAAACCAAACCGAGGGACCAGCAATAAAAGTTGACAGCATTATTGTTGTCAAAGTGATTAAGGATATGAAAGTAGGGAAGGCAGTTGGACAATCTAGTATATTGGTAGGTTATAAACTGGCCAAGTCCATAGTCAATCAAGTAGTACAGGGTCGCGTCATAGCCAATGTCTGGCACAGCAGTATCATTGTAATCTGCTACAAAGGTAAAGGAGATACACCAGAGAGAGGTAACTACAAAGGCATCAAGTTGATGGACTAAGTCATGAAAGTTACTGAAAGAATTACAGCACAACTAATTAGGGACAATTATTTCTTAAATTACATTACTATGTTAAAATATGAACGCCATATCAGATGTGATAGGAAGAGCATGTAAAGTGGATGTAAAATACTGATGGTGATGTCATGCAGGTTTGAAAAAAAAAAAGATTAGCTGCACATTTGGAATTACAGGTCTTCTCTTAATAGGTTTTTTTAAAAATTCCACCTAAGTATATAGCATTCAGAATTATGCATGTACCTTGCCAAAAAGTATCCCATAAGTTTCAAATCATAACCATATGCAGCTGCCTGGAGGCCCAATGCTAATGTATATATGCTGTGGTTATGTATGTAAGGCCACAGTGCTTTGCTTTGCCAGGGAGCCTATAATGCTGTTAAGACTGTCCTGACTATATTGGTTAGTTAATCTCAAACAGAACTTTATCATCAATATCTCTCATTCAATCATTAAGCTTAGAATAAAACATTTGGTCCTTACCCGGTTCCTTTTCTTCAGGAATGCATCAGACTCATCAACAAATAGCAGTAACCTATAAGTAAACAAAACAAAACATATTTAGGTTTGAAAGGTTTACAGTTGTTGATGTACTGAGACATATTTTAGCTGATAAAGTAAATGCTGAGTGTGTGTGCATGCAATCATGTATGTCAGTTTCTCTTGAAGTATTCTATAATTTGCTCTTGTTAGATTTTGTGTGAGATTTTACAATGAAAGCATAATGAAGTTGTGAGATTTGTATCCTAGTTTTTACAATAGGTACACTGTATTCCCAAGTATCATAAAAAGTAACTAAAAGTATTGGTGTCAGAAAGTGCACCTAGTCATAAAACAACATGGAAAAATGAAGGCAAAAATAAATAGGTAGAACCATTTTCTACAAGAGGGTTTTCTAGTTAGAAAGTATACTATATGAATGTTAATTTTCCAGGTATTAAGAGAATCATGCCAGACTTTTATAAATTATTTTTGTATACATTTATTACCAAGGCTAATAAAATTCAACTGGTTCTATAGATTTGAGCAGATTCCTTATTCCATTTGCAACCAAGAATTTGTTAGGCCTCACAATCACCAAGAATCTCTCATGGTAAACAAACATCCTCAATATACCTAAAGTTGTATGCCAACGACTGGTCCTTCTCTTTAGAGCCAGAAAATACTTTAGCCCCCAACAATTAATGACTTTTTACAGAGCTCTGATGAAACCTACAATGGAGTGCTGTTGTTGCTCCTACCAGAATCCTAAACGTCATCTAGAAAGTCACTTCCTGACACTCTCCAGCCTCTACTTTTACTACTACTTGGAGCTAACTAAACTCATATCGCCTTAACCTCAAGCACTGCTGACTCATTCGCCTGTACACCCTCCATCTATCACTCATGTTGTGCCTTGCACTAACCACTACACCTAGTTAGTACTTCCTGTCCAGAACATCATCACACTGGAATTCCCTCCTTTCTAATGTCTTTCTCAAAGGGGTGGACTTGCAATAGTTTAAACATAACATCAATGGCATTGATCTATCCTGTCACGGAGGGCCTGTGAAGGGCATGAGTACTGCTCCTTTCTTCAGATCAACCAAGTAAAAAAATAAATATAGTGATAGGTGCTCCAAATAGAAGGTGGCTGCAGAAGAGTAAAATCAAGAAAAACCTGGGCAGTGGTGGTGAGAACTGATCTCAGAATGCTGAACCTCATATAGGACACAATAAAGGAATGCGACAAGTAGAGGGACACTGTGTTGAAGAAGGGTTTTTCAACCCAGCGAGCATAGAAAAGTGGATGTAAAAAGGATGATGATGAGGGAAGCTGTGTCAGAGAGAACTCGTCCAATCCATACAAATATGGAAAAGTAGGCATAAAAGTGATGATGATGAGGGCTTCTGAAGCTTGTTTCCAAGTGGTATTCTAGTGACCTCCCCAATCACTTCTTTTCAGCCAGAGCCATATAGATGTCCTCTCTGATGCTGCCACACTGTTTTTGATGGCTCTTCTCTTGCTCATTCCTGCAATGCCCAGAGCTTTGTAAACCGTATTAAGTGAATGACCTGCAAACTCTTGATTGCTCACCTCCACTGGCTTGCAGTTAGCCCTCCATCAACTTCCTGGTGGCCTTCTCTTTTCCTTGTACCTCCAATATCCTTTCATCTCAAGTGACAGTTAGCTCCAGTAAAATCAAAGTTTTTCTAAATTTCACCATTTATATTCTTTTTATATAAACACATCAACATAGTTTTGACTATCATCATTATATTATGTATGTTAAAAATGTAACAAAGATAAGCAATCAAGAAATTACCCTCTCTTGCTGGTTTTAGCCCAGTCAAATACTTTATGCATAGCTGTGACACCTTCTCGGCCCATTGGAGCTACATCACCTCCAGTCATGATGGCATAGTCCATTCCAGAATGTTCAGCAAGACTCTGAAATTCAGAATGTGATAAGTTTAAAATATTTCTTTTAAACTGTCTTATACTCATTTTCAATGGATGGCATGATATTTTGTAAATGTATACACTGTCAAAAACACTATTCATAAAATAATTTTATCTATAAAACCTTAGAGACTATTGATAGACAGGCAAATTGAGGTGAGCAGAAATGTGTGATTTGCATAATACAAAGGTTGAAATAAAGTTTGAATAGGGACTATGTGATGAATAGTGAAGCATTTAACTCTATCATTATGTTCTTTAGTTAAAGCACATAATACTTAATAAACAGCAATATTTTTAGATGTATAGAAGAGGTTACCACATACCAGATGAATATTCCATGGATTGTAGTTAATGGAGTTGTGACTGAGTGAATTCTTATTTGGAGTTACAGCACATTTAGATGGGTTGAGTGATTACATTTTGCTAGTATGTTATATTTTTTACCATGGTTTCTACAGCTACATTTCCCTCTTAATGGCAACTACTTTACAGAGTGTAGTGGGTGCATTTTATCACAGTACCAGTACTAGTGAGGTTATCCTGTGCTTTTTCAAATTAAAATCTTCTCTCAAACTTATCTTATCTCCAACCATTGTTTGCCAACCATTTTACATAGTGTTCTGGGTGCATAAGTGAAGTTGCTTTGTACTCTGCAAGACTAAAGAGTCTTCATTATTCTACAGTACCTTAATTTATTTAAGGCAATACAACCAAGAGGTCTTGCAATAGTGATGACAGAAAAAAAACTATGGTGAGTGAATAAGGGGAGCGAGTGCGTAATGGGCAAGCAGAGTGACACAAGAGGATAGTAAAAGAGTAACGGAAAGAGACAATGCTGAAAAAAACAAAAACAAAAGAAATTAAAATGCTTTTACCTTAGCAAACATTGTTTTGCCAGTTCCTGGTGGGCCATACATGAGCAAGTTCCGATAGTAACCTTTGTTTTTTTTTGTGTATTTTGTAGCAATAGCAATATCACGAAGTCGTCTTTCTAAATCAGGCTGTCAAAGAATAAAACTAGAAATTAATACCATAGTTATATAATTTAAAAACAACAACAGTGGTTTATGGACCTAGAACCCAAGGTTATTGTTAGATTTTTTTCCCTGCAGGCATGAGTTAG